>JAGDQP010021259.1:0-32005 GCA_022664845.1 Lepisma saccharinum | reverse complement strand
ATAATATGTTTTCATGTTCGATGATTACTGACTTTCTATGATTTTATGTGACTTCTACAGGAACTATAACGTGTAAGTATTCCCATCTTTTATTACCCTTAGTTATTTTCTGTGTTATCCACACAAAACTATCAACTTTAAAGTTAAAATTCGCAAGCGAAACTAAACTCAGGGCTCTTATCAAAGATTCTGGCTTAAAAAGTAGGATACATTTTAACAGCAACTACGTCAACTTTCTTAATTTTGTATAGGGTGTATGTTTACCCTTTCTGATCTTTTAATTTTGTTATATTCTTGATTCATTAGATTCTGAGACTAATAACAATACGTCTTAAGTTCCTCTGTATGTTTTTTTATTGTCTTCTTAGTGTCGTGTGATTTGTTTTCTAAAACTTTCCTTTCTGCTTCCAGTTCTTCCTTATGTTTCCATAACCTCTTTTACTCTTCTTGTTCCTGTTTCTTCTGTTCAGCCTTTATTCTCTTCTTCTAATTTTGCCATGTGACTTACAGACTCTAAATCCCTTGCTATTGAAGTCCTTCGTTACTGGTACTTTCTCCCATTGATAGCTGTATTGTTTAAGATCATCTTTGGTAGTTTGAACAGCACTAATGCACGCTTCAGAGAAAGAAGTGGAGAATCCACGCTCGACATCTGACTTTTCATAATGTAACACGAAGTTAGCTTTGACAAGATTTGTCATTCAGGATATTTAGGTTGGCCAACAGATCCTTCAAAGTAAAGATCTTTTTCCAGTAGAGATAAATTCTCTTCTCCACTGCTCCTTGTTCATCTTGGGAACAAGGCCAAAAATTGTACTTATCTTCACATTGCAGTACTCTCAATGGTATGTACATTGGAAGGTGGTACAAGAGGAACGGCACTTGCAAGATGGTTTGCTGAGTTTACAGTCCAACCTTGACATCTGTGTTAAAATTTTATGCATCTATCTTCCTTTCATATTGCATTATCTAAACGCCATTTTTTTTAATCAGATGTTCTATTAATGTGTGATAAAACTTCCACATGCCATGAAACAGTTTTTTTCTGAATCTTCACATCCAACTTACTCAATACTTTTGTTGCCTCTGCACCAATTTAAAATCAAATGCTTCATGAACCGAAGCAGCAAGTGTTCATGAAGAACATGGATTAAGAAGTATTCAGACTTAAACAAGTTCATAAACCTCTCAAACATTTTGATCACAGGCAGAAGAAAGTTCATTCGTACTTTAGTAGGGACACGTGTTTTTAAATACTTCACAATTCTTCTGTGTCTTGCATTCTCGTGAATCTTTCCTCCTCTTTGTGGAAGTTCTTTAAGAAAATATTCCTGAACACTCCACTGATTTTATACTCTTTCAACTGGGCTCAAAGTCAGCCATCTGCACTCTACAGGTTTCATAAACTTTAACTGAGAAACTACAAGTTCACGTGGTTAATTAATATATTCATCCATTCTTACAGGCGAAAACTGAGGGGAAAAAATGCACATCAACTGCCAAATCCACTACTTCCTCACCAAATACTGCTATTGCTTTCCCAAATCCCCCATGAATAATATGCAAGGTAATGTTCCTATATTGACAAATGCAGGTAAATCTTGTACTTTCTTGGCCTCACTAACATCTCGGAAAACAAATTTGTTAACACTAGTTCATCACTTCCTAAAGTTACAAGATCTTTTACGACAAGTTAGCATTCTAAAGATTTCATGATTTTGTTCGAAATACCTTACTTGTTGCCTGTTCCATAAGGTGAACATACACAAACTTTTTTTATCCGACCAATATCGGATTTGAAATCCAGTTGTTTTCTAACTTACCTGTAAACGGTAAATGTCGACTGATTTTTTTATATCAAACAACTGTAGCCCGTGAAAATAGGATCATGTTGCCACAGAAATAAGGTTAAGATAATTTTACATGAAAACCCAGAAGCTATTGTACTATCAGGAAACAGTTCTAAATAAAATATTTACGTCAGTAGAAACGTATGAATAGTTACTTTTCACAGCTTGAAGTGCCCATAAAAGCTCTGCTTTTGTTCTATCTTCTTCGAAAGATGGCAGCAATGAGCAGCTTTCAATCTTCTCCGTCTCTTCTGTTTGTAAGCAGGGAATTTTGAGACAGAAATTGTAGACACGTGCTAAGTATATAATGTCTAGCTTGTCATGGTGCGAAATGTAGTATTTGCCACTAACTGGCAGTTGTCACGAAAGAAGAATGTACACGCTTGGTATTCAAACATGTTTATTATAATCATATTTAGATAATAAGAGGGAACTTTTTTCAGTGAACTAATGCGCATGTCTCTGTCCGATGTTTTATCTTGTAGTTTGATTTTCAAATCCAGGTTACAGAAAAATATGGACCACGACATTATTATGCAAGCTATACATCTAGATTATCTCTTACGTATGTCACCACGTGATAAACGTAAGCAGTAATTCGGTAATGTGGGAGGGTTGCTTAGCAATGTCTTCGAAACATGGGCAACAATTGGATTTTTTCTACCTGCTATTTTTTTCTTTTGCCTTTGTCGCAGACAGATCAACTCTCGCCGGCTTCAGTATAATCTGTGAAATTCTGTGTCTGTACAATTTAATATAAATAATAAAATAACCACTGGCGTTACAGACCAAAATGTCCTGAGCCTGCCCCAACGTCATCTGGTACAATTTAATACCCTATGTAACTAATAATAATAAAATGAAGCATACCGTTCTCTTCAGGAATAAAGCTTGACCTGACCTGTAAATAAGAGTTTGTAAATTTTAAAAGGTATTGCACTGGTAGCATTACCCAAAAACCGCCGCTGTGTATGGATTCTACATCAAATGTAAATTCTATTTCGTTACACTCATACTCAATGAGTAAATGCACTTTCCTGCTTTGGTTCATTATCAAGTGTTTAATATCATAAATAAGTTTTTATCATAAAAAATTATATATTCATAATAAATTCCCTGATTAACTCTTTATGGCATCTTTCAGTGATAACAAACGCACATACAAAAAATATATATGCACAAATAGGAACAGGCCGGATAGATAATATGTAGGCAAAGTTTGAATAGATAAAGAATTAGCACATACGTTTATTCCTGAAGAACATAACATGCACTAATAAACATATTAATTAAAAATAACTAAAACGTTTCGATACTAATCTCAAGGAAAAGGAGATTGCGTTACACGTGGTCGAACAGACAGTACAGTAACAGTTTCAATGGCTGCTAACGTCTGCATCACACAAAGACAGACAAACGCGTAGCACCCAAGTACTGTTGGGAAACTGGACTAGTAATGATTTTTGTGTTGAAAAGTGGGACGTCTGCCATCCTGGAACTATCTTGCTCGGCCTGTCCTCATAATCGATAATGAGATTAAGTACCGAAATATGTGAAAAGTACATTTCTTTAGCAACGAACGTAAGCATTAATCCTTTATCTATCCAAATTTTAAATTCGTTCCTTGCGTATCGATTTAAATAAACTTCAGAACAATACATATTAAGTACAATGTAATGGACAACTGTTAACAAGTTATTTGCAACTGAATTTTACATTCACATATACTTTTGGTTTGTCATTCGAATAGTATTTGCAACAAAATTACCTTCATATTATAGACCATACCTATTGTTTCGTACATGTTAGCAAGAAATACCATAGCTAAGCAAAACGATTGATTATCATTTAACCGCATCTATACAGAATTGAATCGGTCATTGCAGGGAAGACACAGGTTACATTAATTTTCTATATGTGTGTGTCCTTTCTAAAATGGCCTATTCAATTCACAGTACCTGTGTTCTGTTTCTGCCCCTTATTTCATATCATAAATTGCATGTACATTACGTTACTTTCACACACCATTCTCCTAAACGCAAGTGATTTCAATGCTTTGGTATTACTACACATAATTTGAATTACAAAGCCTGATCTTACGCTAATTCTAGGCACTGTTGTTAATTTATTTTGTAATCTCAAACTGAGACGCTATTGTTTTAACATACATACATATAAATATTTTGTCTCTAGATAATTACACAATTATATTTTTATATATGTAATCTCTTTATATGTCAAAAAATATGATTTACCACACAATATGACACATACACACAGAATAGTGTTACTTTTTCTTCATTAAACATTCGACAAAAGGGGTTTAATTTACTTCAAATATCTTACGACCAATCTAACGTGCATTTTTCTTTTCTGTCGTAAATGATGAGACACACTGTCTGGAAGACATGAGTTTTTCTACTACTTAATTATGGCACAGCCATGAAGCTGTTGACACAGAGAGAAAGTAAATAATAATAATTAAAAGCATGGCACTGAAGTTTGCGTTAATTCAACAAAAATAAGCATATTTTTTTTTATGCTGACAAAAAGCAGATGTACACTTATACAGCACCAATTTACGTTTAGAAACGTTTAACAGATTCTTGCTCTACATGTCCCATCAATTCAAACGTGGAACACTTAACTAATTATTACTTTCAATTAGTACGAGTAACAAAGAGACTATTCTTCACTCAAAGTATATTTCTCTTAATTAAGAGATACACATGACGTGCAACAATAATCTTGTTTGAATGATGTGTACAGTACTCTAAACAACACACACTGATTCCCTTTATTAGACAAAAAACTACAAAATACGAACGTTTTACTGTTACATCACTAAATCATTTCTTGGGAATTGTTGAAAATTTTAAGTGTTGAGTCGCAGTGCACCGGTAACACACACTGTACAAAGGAGGAAAAATCGATTTTAGAAATTCTCTGCTTGAACAACTTACAGGGAGAACAATAACACCATCATTTACTAAACATGAAAAGTCACCACTTTTATAACAACAGGTTTCCTTAGATAAACTCTTTTTACTGCTAAATTCTACAGAAAAATGCTCTTTTCAAAACCCCAACATCTTTTATTTATTGGACAGAACAAACGCCTGTGGAACATTCTCTTATATAATGGCGCCATGGCATGCGTTATTTATATGCAATGATTAAAGTACATTAGAATTTTCTGTATCAATGTATACGAAAGAAATAGTCATCTAATCTTTGAATTAGGCTGTACCATGGGAACTGAAATGCACTATGAAAACAAAGTGCAAAATACTTCAAAATACATATGAAAAAACACACACACTGCGAAATACTTGCTCCAAGTTAACTTTAATGCTTTCAAGATGTACACTCAAACGAAATGGCCAATGAGAAAAAGTTTCTACACCCAGTAATAGGCCATTGTGGCAACACCGAAACAGTACATGAGATGAGACAAATGCACAAAAGGTTTCTTTTACCCTGAATCAAAGTTTAGTTCGGTATTTTCCCATGGTGCATCTTTACGAAGGTTAGAAAATTTTCCAACCATTGGCCATCATTTATGAATCTGAGCTCACTACTACAATTGTACATACCAAGTAGCAGAAACTATTGATGGTAGCATCTTATCTTTTCTGTAAATGTAACGTCAGAGATTTAAAAAAAAAAAACTGAAATAAAATTATCTTTTTCTGCAACAGTGCTGTCCATCCCGTAGTTTAATGAGGGTAAGTAATCGACCCAATTACAGGAAGAAGTGAAAACGTCGCCAAGACCAAGATTTCACACAGAACACATGGTTTGTCCTTGTACTATTCATACATAGTAAAAAAATAGATGCCATTCGTTGCTTTTATATTTGTCAACACGCTATTTTCTTAGATGTATGACTAAAATGGCATGTTTGCTGCAGCAAAAAATATTTGTCAAACACGAACTAAAGAACATTACAAATGTATGATCCTCTAACTGAATCACTGAGAACTCAAATAATACCACTTTTATAACAGAAGAAGGCTATATTTTAGTAATCAAGTTTCTCTTACTGATGGTAACAGTACTGATTAACAGTTTAAGAATGAACACCTATATTAACAATACTCCAATAACTCTTTTATAGAATGTATGAAATCAATGACTAACTACATGAGCGTATGGATTAAAAGTTGTATTAGATTTTTACTGGTTTTCTGTTTTCAATGTCATACCTAAGTACGTTGTCTAATACAATTATTACTGACAGTTTTCACTTAAGTAGTTTATAATCGAAAAATGCAGAGAAAAATTGACTAGTTTCTCTATGAAATTTTCAATGTGTTACTATACACGAGATTCTTGTATAAAGGGAATTTAAAGTTGTTTATTGCTACAAAATTGAAATTTAGCTTTAATATTCTTATCTGTATATCGCACACAGCCTTTCTTTACCTTATTTTATTTGTCATGTGAGTGTCGTATTGCGCAAACCATTTAAATCATTCGACAAGCTCAAGGGGAAAAAAAATCAAATTCCAGGACGGATTCAAAATAATATCGACTCGACCTTAATTAATTCATTGGTTATCGGTTACAATAACTGGCGACTATACATAGCAAATAAAATTTACAGTTCCTGGTTGAAACTTCACTCTGCGTAGTGAACTATATATCAATATTGCAGAATAATACTGCACGTGTACGCATTTATCACTGAGAGCCCAAGAATTTTTTAGTACACGAGTGGGCAGGACATACGCAGAATTTCAGAAAGGAAATATGTCCAAAAACATTATTCCTCAGAAGGAAAGTAAAACTGCAATTTGCTTAGTAGGAAAAGAAAGTTTGTAGTGAACTCTACGTTGCCTTTTTGCCGTTACTAATTCATATAGCCGAAGAGCCGCAACATTATGACCAGCCCTAACATTGAAAATAAAATCGCTGACAAGGACAGGATCATTGTCAATGATCAGTTAGTACGTGAGACTTCCTGTTCATGTGGTTAGTGGCATCGAAACGCAAGATCTGAGTGACTGAAAAGAACCAAATAGTTATGGCCAGACGACTGGGTCAGATCGTTTGGAAACGGCAAGTGTTGTTGGGTACCCACCGTCAGTTGTGGCTAGTATTTATCGACAGTGATCTGAGACAGTAAAAAAAAAAGTGTTGGACGGCTAAGACTACCTGATGCTAGAGACGAACGAAGGCTCCCCTTTACATTTCAAACCTACAGAGGGGCTACTACGGCACAAATGACACAGACATGTAATGGGAGTGATGTGAAGAATGTGATACAATATACTCTGTACACTCCTGACTATCGAGTTAAGCACCGCCGCAGTTCACGTTGATATCTTCCACCGGCAGAAGCATCCACAATGGGCACGCGTGCATCGCAAACCTACCTTGGATTTATTAAAGAAAGTCGTCTGATCTGATGAATGCCGGTTTTTGTTTCATCATTTAGATGACTTCGTGCACGCTGTTTCCCTGGTAAAAGGATGCGCCGTGGGAAGGAAACAAGTTGGCGGAGAGGGTGTGATGTACTTGTAAATTCTAGATGGAATCATTCCTGTGTAATATCATTTGACGGGTAAAACGTTCACTTCGTGGCACACCATGTCGATGATACTTTTCACAGGAGGCAGAATCTATCAACAAGATAATGCACTATATCACCACACCGCACGGATCGTTCTGAAACGGTTTGAAAAATATGACGAAGACTTCCAGGAGTAGACCCAACCATTAAATTCCGCGAATCTCAGTTCCATAGAGCATCTATGCGTTGTGCTGAAATAACAATTCGCGGCAACTTTACCTCGCAACCTACAGAACTTAAATGATATTCTTGTAACATATTATACCACGTATTACGGAAGCCTTCCAAGACTTCATAACTCCATGCCATGTTAAGTCGTAGTTGTTTCGTCGGCACACGGGAAAGAACAATCATATTTGAAGAGTGGCCATAATGCTTTGGTGCGTCCCTAGACACAAATACAATTGCGGTGGGCTTATTTTACAATAAGTTTTGGACCTCCGCACACCGGTTTCGTAATGATGGATATGTTTTCACAAAAATAAACCGTTTGGCATCATATTGTGGATATTATAATGTCAAAAAATAGAATATGTTGTTGTTCTTTACTACTGGAATAAATTAAGCAACAGTTGTACCATGAAATAGCTTCAAGATTATAGGTGATACGTTATACAATAAATACATACATGTAGTATATTTTTTATGATTAATTACGATGTTTTTCACAAGTTAAATTTAAGAGCACAAGTAATGTAGCTCGGATAGTGGGAGAATAAATATTATATTCTATCATAGTTAGTAAACCGGAGGGAAAGACGCCGCTGGGAAAACAGAGGCATTATTGGGAAGACAATATTAGAAGGGAACTTGGAGAGGTGATGAAAAACAGAATCCAATGGCGAACGTCTGGAACAGCAGTGATGAACTTGCGGGTTCCGTAAGCCAGAGTTACTTCGTTATTCGGGAGCACAATGATATAGAAATATAAAACAAAAGCTGTTAAGTCTTATATAGAGCATCTTGTAAAAGTTATTGTGTTGCTGCGATATTTCAAACCAGGGACATATTTGGTGTATAGAGTCCATGGGGTCCGGATCTTTCACACCTATTGTGTGTCTTTCAACTTGGTGTTGAATTTAAATTTGATTTTTTAACTTATGGTCTTTTATGCAACTTTGATGCAAGCCAAAAGTTTGTGCTGAAAGTACAACACAATAGCTTATTATTGTGTTCGCTGTTTTCAAATTGGCCTTGGTGTTTTAAGATTGTCTTCAAGTTACGTTTCAAAATGAAGAGGATAGCAACAATCGACTTCAAAACGCTCAATATGGTTATAAAGACGTCTGACTTACTTATGAATGTTTCTTCCCCATCGACTGTTCGTGATATGAAGTGCAGTGAAAACGCAAGAGAGAATCTCTCCGTGTGTAAGGAAAGAAATGTCGAATATATCAAACCAACACAAGGAGGTCAAATCTGGTGATAGATGAATCCAAAGGACATTGGTATTTTGGTTCTTCAAGACTCGAATTGTGTCAGCATTATTAGGGAGACCAAATATGAAATGTTAACTAATTATATAAAGCCACAAAACTCATTTTCGTTTCCAATTCGCCTTTATGGCTCTAAAAGGCTTAGTTTTCAGTACAATTGGTTTGAAAGGTGGATGTGGTTGACATAATCTAACGCAGTGATTTTTAACCGCCGGTCTAACGCAGTGATTTTTAACCGCCGGTCCTCGGCAAGTTAATACCTTTAATTATTTAACATTTATTTTGTAGATTTTTACAGTTCAATAATTACCGTTTACATTTCCTTTTCAAAACAACTAGAATCTGAAGACGTGCTGTCATCTCTGGTAAGTGAAATAAACCTCTATCTTAGTGGCATCTTTCCGGCCCGTGTAAGTTTTTCCCTATAGTCCGCGAGTATTAAAAGTTGAAAACTACTGCTCTAAGGCACAAGACGGTGCATATCGTCGTTATTGTGCTCTTTTCAAACAAAGAGAGTGTTGGGAAAGGGTGCCATCAACGTTTAAGCTGTCTGGTTACCAAGTCCCTTTGTAATTGGAAAAACGCACTGGAAATATTTAACCACCACGAGAAACGAGAGTATCACAAACGTAGTGTACTAGCTGCTGAAAATTTCATGTGGCAGTTAATGTTGCTGTTCAACTCAGTGACCAGCGTAAAAAGGAGATAGAAGACAACAGAGTAGATCTTATTCTAATAATCAAGACCCCCATATTTTGTGGACAGCAAGAAATACCTCTAACAGAAGATCCTGACAGTAGTACTTTCTCGCTCACAAAACCGGCTATGAAAGACGGAAAATTTCGCGTGCTTCTTTGTTTCCGTGTGGACTCTGGGGATAATACATTAAAGAATCATTTATCAAGTGCCTATAAGAATTCCATGCATATAGTTCTGGAATCCTACATGAGATTATGGAAATATTACTCAGAGTAAACTTGTTACTGAATTACAATTCAGCTTGTTTCAGCACACCCGCTGAAGAAACCCTGGACGTTTCAGGAACAGAACGGTTGCATCTGTGTTGTTAGGTATGTAAATGCAAGTTTGGTCCTAAGAGAGGACTTTTTAGGGTTTCTTCCAATGGAGATAATATTGCGAAAACTATAGTTGAACAATGCAAGGGTGTTGGTCTTAAAGCAGATTATTAAGTCGGGCAGGGTTATGATGGTGCTGCTTCTATGACAAGTAAATTAAATGGCGTCCAAGTGATAATTAAACAAAAGTATCCAAAAACCACGTTTGTGCATTGTGCGAGTCATCAACTAAATCTAGCGTTGTCATCTGCTTTGAATGTGTCTGAAGTTCGGAACTCTTTGGGAACCATGAATGTTATTTGCGATTTGTTTAGAAACAGTAGTTTCGCTGGCAATATTCTAAAACAAATCATTAATAAAGTTATGCCTGAAAACAAGAAATCTAGATTACTTTCACTATGTGACACAAGATTTATAGAGCGCCATGATGCCGTCATGGTTTTTGTCGAACTCTTACTAAAACCAGTTGTAGTCTTCAAAAACAATAGGAGTGGAAAAGCCATAGCCCATAAAAGTCAGCAGCTACTTTCAGCAGTCGAAAACAGCAAGTTCCTAATTTCGATTTTGACTTGTGAAAAGCTACTGTGTTTTACCCTCCGTCTGTCTCAACATCTACAAAGTTCGCAGCATGACTTAAGTTCTGCAATACATTTTGTAAACGACGTAATAAAACAGCTTGAAAGTTTAGAAAATAAAAAAGTTGAAGTGGAATTTAACAAGATTTATCAAACGGCTTCTACGTTGTTAAAATATATATTTGATTCTGATCTGAAAATTCCACGTTTGGTAAATCAACAAATTAATCACAGCAACTATCCCGCAAACTAGGCCGAAGTCTACTTCCGGCAAGCTGTGTACATCCCTTACGCCGGCGATTTACTTTCAAGTTTAAAAAAACTATTCGAGCAAAACAAAGAGATGCTTTCTGCATTTAGTGTGTTACTTCCGAGAAATGTTGCCGAGGATGCTATGATGAAGCAGACTATCTTCTGTGATGTGAAAAATGGAAATCAGTGAAGAAAAATCAACAAATTATGTACAGCATTTGTTTCCTCTTAATTGTTTTGTTCATATACTTTTAAATTTGTTTTAAGAGATATTTGTAAACTTCAGATAATGTCAGGGATTCCAGAATTTTTAGTTTGGGGCTATAAAGTCAAAATTGGCAGTGTATAAGTAAGGTTTTGTTCGGTCTTATAGATGTTTGACCGTAAAAAAAATAAAGTTATGGATGATCTCGCGAATTTGGGGGTGACACCCCCACAGGAAGGGTGTAGCAGAATCACTGGATAATGTGGTAAAATACGTTGATTTTACGGTGAAATCACTGGCAGCAATGCCGCCAGTCAAATCTCAGTTACCATAATGGCGTCACGTCGTAAAATGCTTTTTACTGCAACGACATGCGTTACTTTAACAGCGACAGCGTTATTTCAATCATTGGCGCCTTTGCTACAGATTTAACCCACTTCCCCTTCCCCCTCTTATGCACATCATGATTTCCTATAATGTGTCGACAAATCGATCAGAATCGACAAATTTTCAATTAGAAAAAACTGAAATCCCGTAACAAATTTATAGATACATGCCTGTTTCAAACCTATTCAGACAAAGAAAATGTACAAAGTGCAGTGGAAAACTGATTGCTGGTACGGTGAGAAATTAACTTCAATCTCACACTTTTCGAATGAAGAACATCCAAGTGGCAAGCGGAAGACAGCAGTTTGATTCCAACCGATCGTGTATCTTAAGCTGAATATTTCAATTTGTTTCCTACACTGCATAAAAATATCCATACGAAGATAACGATAGAAAAATTCTGAGAAAGCCTGGTCAATATGAATGCCCCTGTTTTCACTACTTTCCTAAATCAGGACTTGTTTATACAGTACTTGCTTGGCACAGGAACACAAAATAGCAAATGGAAATAAACTTGCTGCAAAAATAAACGATCTCCGTGCCGATGCAATCTAGGTCGATTATTTTACCAAAAAACATTAAAAGCAATGAATTTAAGAAACGTCCTGAAAAATCTAAAGGGAATTTAAAAAATAAGAACTTTTAATGTTATTTATGGCCTTTAGACATCTAAAGCTCAAGCCGAGATAGGGGAGGGTAAATGATTCGGGAAGGTGTCGGCCAGGGCCTATGTTGAAGGTGCCATCCCGACATTTGCCTGGTGTGACTGGGGAAAAACAGTGAAAAACCTCAGCCAGGATGGTCGACCGCTTGGATCGAACCCACGACCTCCCGAATGCTACGCCAACACTCGACCACTGAGCTACGGTGGCTCGGTAATTTCAAAATTAAGACTTTTTTTTACTAGGGATGTACCAGAAGTCGAATAGGATAAATGGATCGAATTTTGTATATAATCTAAGTCACGTCCCTTAGTTCGAATTTGACTATTTTAGTTTTGTGTACACAAGAGTTCGCAACCTACTGATCAGTCAAAATAAGACTGATGGGGGAGATTCTGTAATTCCATACGAGGTCCACAAATCGAAAAGAATCTGACTCAAAGCTTGGAAACAAAAGATTAGATAGAGCAAGTGCATATATAAAATTAAATTGTGATACTTGGTAACCAGTGGTGTCGAGGAAAATCTCTAAGGGTGGGGGTGAGGTAATATAACTTGAAAATCTGTAATAGAAAGTGGGATATTTTCTTACTTAATTGCAACCTTCACTAAAAGGTACAAAAACACATTTATCTTTAAATATTTCCTGCGGTTTGGTAGGTACCATAGCTAATTTTGATACGACCACTTTTACGTCAGCAACTTCGTCTATCACCAATAACTCGAAATCTCTTGACTGCAGAGCACTGAATCAAAAAAGGGTATTATAATAGACTAATATAATACATAATGTACATATATATAAACGTATAACGGGAATAGGTATAACGGGGTAAGCATGAAAATTTTTAATATAAAGTGGTGGTGGGGGGAAGTTTTCAGTTCATTGGAGTTACTGCTTAGTTCTAAACAAATTCTGTACGAAAAACACTACTTTGATATACTCTACTGTTTGGAAACTACCGTATTAATAATTAGATTTTATCTACGGTAATTCCCAAATGGTAAAGTATATCAAAATGGTTTCCCCACAGAAGTTCTTAGAATTAAGTAGTAGTTCCAACAAACTGAAAACTGATCCCACTTTGTATTTACATTTTCACATTGATCCCTTATATATATATATATATATATATTCCCGTTTTATTAAATACATTTCAATTCTGCCTTCTCTATTATAATACGTTTTTTGTTTCAGTACTCTGCATTCAAGAGTTTTCGAACTGTTGGCGATTGACGAATTCGTTAACGTAAAAGTGGTCTCATCAAAACTTTTCCTTTAACAGTTAGTGGCGATTTCAATTAGGTAAAAAACAGCCCACTTTCAATTAGAAATGTTCAAGTTGATACCCCGTAGGAATATTTCCTGAAGGCCACTGTTACCCCAGTATCATAATTTAATTCTGCGTATGCACTTACTATTATTATGATTATATTATTATTATTATATTCAAAGCTCCAAGTAAAATATTTTCCCAGTTATGGGCCTGGTGCGGAATTACAGAACTACAGCAGGTATGTAATTTTTACCACTAATTAACAGAATATGAATACGCGCCTGCAAAATGGTAAGACTCGCATTCGACCTCAGGGAACGTGACTTGGCTTGTGTACCACGTTTGGTACATTTATTCGTACTCGAGCAGGGGTACATCTCTTGTTAGTGGAACTTTACATTGAAATTCAGAAATTCCGGAGATGGGAATCCACAGTTCTCTTGTACAGTGAAACTTTCGAATAGTGAACCTAAAAAACTATCCGCTATTTAAAAATACACATTCCAACTTTCCTTGAACGGCCATAACAACTTGAAATAAGAAAAAGACGTGAAAACGTAATTGAAGTACAGTAGCTCTATTAACACAGTGCATTAAACATACATAGTTATGGCGTGTACAAAAAACAGAACTGCGGTACAGCGCTATAATGATGCCAGCAGCAGGACAATTCAATTGAACTGAATTCTATTTAAGGCCTTTAGGCAACTATGGCTCAGGTTGACAGTAGCAGGACAGCTGTATGTAACAGCACTGCAAGTCTTAAGTACAACAGTATTCTTGTTTGCACTTGAGTTTCGTTACTCGTTTTGCTCTTGCAACTACGTTTTATTATTGTTGTTGTATGTACTGGTGTACTGGAAGCATCCTAAGAAGCCGCGGCTACTCTTAGTGATCTTCAAATGGAGGAAGGGGTTACAGGTTAAGTCCTCATTGGTCTTCTCTACTTCTCGCTAAGACGAAGACTCACGTCTGAAAATATTTAAAACAGAAACCAGTACACATGACTACCTCATGTTATCTTATCCGTTAGAGAGAGGTTTTTGCTTTAAAAGAAATCATTACCAAGGTGTCCGTGTCTGTTAAGAGAGTCCGCTATTGAGAGAGTTTCCTTCCATAAGATTCAATGTTATTCTGACGGAGATTTTAAAACAGTCCATTATTTAAAGGTGTCCGTTATGGGAAGTTTCACTGTATGTATCTTTACGGATCCATCCGAAATTTAAAGTCACCGCAAAGCAAAGCTCATATATATAATAAAACTTTATCGAACTACAAGCTATCATTATTACTAGGAAACACTTCGTATTAGATGGTTTAAAAAAATAATAAGACAAAATATGAGAAGGGAGCAACATACCGTAATTTACAATTTGCATCTAAATTTACGTACGAATCACTATAATCTGTTGTCTGTTTTTCGTAATCTGACCTAACATAAATGAATGTACGAAGCAAGAATTTAGAGTTAACCAAGTACAAGCAAAATTAATTTCCTCTCATTAACTATCGGTGAGATTAATTAATTTATCGCAAATATTCTTAAAAAACATTAATGACAAATTCCATATTCGAAGAAACAGCTTTGCTGAACTGTCAATTTGTTTAAATAACAAGTTTACACAACCTTCCGACATTAGAAAATTACTCGCGATTCTATATTTAAGAGTTTTAAGTGGTATAAACAAGGTAATAGAGGAGTTTTCTTGTCAATATACTTTGACAAAATAGGAGTCGTCTGTTAAAAATGGCACATATTATTTTTTAATGTCACAGCTGTTACGTATTCAGAGTGTATGTTACGTATTCAGAGACTGTTCTATAATGGACTCCAATGTTGGGAAAATTTTCGACTAAATTATGTTTTTCTTTTTGTTTTACGAATTTTAATTTATTTATGGCGTTCTGGTATCTTTGGCTGATGCCAGAATAGATTAGATATCGGTCAGGGCCTTAGGGTACCATTCTGGCATTCGCCTGGTGAGACAGGGTAAGCCCTGAAAACCTTAGTCAGGATGGTCGGCCGCGCGGTTCGAACCCGCGTACCTACCCACTGCTGATCCGAAGTCCGCGACGTTACCGCCTGCACCACAAGGTTTCGGTCTTTTTTAACGAAGTGTACCACAGTATATGAAATCGCCTATTCTTAAAATATCTCCCGGTAAACTTGTGAGAGATTTATAGTGGCTACGATTTTTTCATAGAGAGAATGCAACGCTAAGAATTAGCGCAATACGGAAGCCAAAGAGCAATATTACTACATTTATACATATTATGCCAATGCACCATTATTCAATCTCATCGAGTAAAACAAAATCAAGTTATTTCTTAGAGTAGTAAGGTAATGATGGAAGACATATTTGATGCACCGCATTATCATTATCTAACGTGCTCATTCACGTTTACATGTTTCTGCTACCAAAATATACAACACTGTAGTAGACAAATATTACCATTATTGTCAATAAATACATATAAATAACAATGCTTTGAGTTCTTGAAAAACGCAATTCTGAAAAAATAATTAAAAAATGTTTCTACTTATCTTCTTAATAAAAATAGCTTATAATTTTTGGGTGTAAACTAAACCACTGCAGGTACATTCAGTGGTAAACTAATACACAATATAATGTTTTGACAAAGTAATTTGTATCTGTTGTAATATGGTCCCACCTCGTTGATGATAAAATGCCATTTTGATGCACAATCCAATTACTTCATTTCTGGACAAATGTTTTATCACACATTGTTTACGACTAAATGAATTGAATAATAACCTCTTATGACATTTTCTACTGTAACAAACAAAATAACTCTTAAATAAAATCTGTACATAAAGCACGTAGTGTTGAATCCTCTATTTCGGGTTCTTTTTATGGGGAGATAGGCGTAACGACTACTCCAAAATTCTTCCTTAGTTGTTCAAAAAATACGAAAGTCAGAATTGTGTGCGGACACAGACGAACGAAGGCTGGAACGTATCCCTTGAAAAGAAGAAAACTAAATACTT
Source organism: Lepisma saccharinum (assembly GCA_022664845.1). NCBI lineage: Eukaryota > Metazoa > Arthropoda > Insecta > Zygentoma > Lepismatidae > Lepisma > Lepisma saccharinum. The sequence continues at coordinate 15,697 of JAGDQP010021259.1, read as the reverse complement.
TTTGATTTTTACATTTACGAAACACTCAATTTTATGTATTTTTAAATTAAATCTTGTGGACAAACAAACATGGTAACCTCCTTATCTTGGCACACCAATTCTTGCGTTTTTTTAACTTTTCTTTTTTTTTTAAAAAAAAAAAACACTGTCCTTACAATCCTGATACGGTACTGCAAAAATAATGGTCTGTACTTGGGATTTAACTCTCTAATTGTGATAAAGCCATGTTATCACAAATCGGTAAAGAAAATATTTAAAGTCAAATTAAAAATAAGATATTACACATTTTTTTAATCATTTTCCAATAATCAACGACGTTTTCAGTAATTGTGAACAGACTAAAAGTCCTACACAACAGCCATGCAACCATCTGTACTTCTAGTCCTCGTAAACAGATGTATTAATATCACTGAATGATTTATCATCAAATATTCCTCACACAACGTGCTAAGAGAACTTTACCGGTATTAAACAGTATTCGTTTCACTGGACCTAATCACCAGTTTCATCCTAAAGTAACCAAGTTCAATAATTCCTGGATTTCCACTTGCCATTCTCAATCTGATAAGGACACTACTCCACTCTCTCTCACCAAGTCGAGATTAGTTTTTAGTACCTTCCCAACATTAGAAACATTAGTTAGTACAAATCCTTCCCCTCAGCCACCCTCAACCGGCGTCCACAAATCCACAAGACCTGCCCTATTCTAACCTACACATTCTATGGTGCTCTTTATGTGGAGGAAACACCTTTAAATATTAAACTGAATAACCACTATCAACAAACCAGACGCTTCAGTCTCTTTACAAAGCCAATTACATATCATCAACAATAACCTATCCTTCGGCTACATACAATACTTGAACACGCAGTTTGAGGGAAGAAGCCTTTATTCACGGTTCGAGCGCAAAAATGAAACCTGGCCTAAACCTTCAATAACTCATAACACCACATCTATCTCCGCCGACTACCCCCCTCTCCCCACCTCATCCTTATTTTCTACTCGTTTGCTGCATATTTCAAACACAGAACATTCATGAATCATTAATTCGATACTTCCCCGTATTACGACAATCTGCTGTCCTCAAATTGATGCGTCGACCACTAGAAAGTTACACTATCGCCGTCTACTCGCCAATCTTGTCTGCTGACCGTGGCAATGGCAGTTACTCAAACATGTGACTGTGGATCGCTTAGTTCTACTACTGAAGATAAGAAACAACCTCGAAATATAGTTACTTTTTATTATGTTAAGTGTTCACTAGTACACGTTAATTCCCTCAGGAAGCAACATAAGTACTAATTCCTTTCCTCTCTTTTCAAATTTTATCTTTATATTGCCTATCTGGTAATAGGAATACGCCAAATAGGCAATATAAAGGTGAAATGTGAATAGAGAGGCAAGGAATTAGTTACGTTCCTTCCTGAGGGAATTCACGTGCACACATTAACACTTAACACAACACAAAATCACTATATATTTCGAAATAGTTCCATTCTTTAGAAGTTGAACGAAGGTATCACACAGTCACATGCTGGAATAATTGATAAGAGAAGGAATCCAAGGAATTAATTAATTTTTTTAACACTTAGTAAATGCAAGATTTCCGTATTTGGCGTAATAGAAATTTGGAAGTGTGTTCTTATTCAACAAGTCATGAATGGAGAATTTTGAGAGACCTTAAGTATGTTTTTTCCTACGCTGTTCTACACATATTCTAAAGTGTAGTACTACTTTCTAAAGTAAGTGTAGTTCTACAGTATTTCTTATGTTCTGTTTAAATTTAATTTAAATTACCTTTTGCAAACAAAGCCGAACAAGTAAACAAGAAATCACCAGAACAAGCATTTCAGATGAGAAGGAACTTTATATCTAGATTTCAGTTTTGGACTTTATAGCAACTTAAAGATTTAATCGATTTTGTCTTCTTAATTTCATATCTATATAGCAGATCTAGTCTAAGTTCAAGGTATGATGCAGGTATTCTCCTAGTGTGACTAAAAAAAAATCAATAATCATACAAGATTCAATACATTGCAATGAGCACCAGAACTTACCTTAAAGAAACCTAAAGGTCCTAGTTGAGCTGTATAAACTATCAAAGCCCACAAATTCTGAAAAGAAAAAAAAAATACAGTAAAACGAATTAATAATTCTATTGCAATGAATCAAACAATTACTATATAAACTTGTATGTGACTTTCGTGCAGAGGAGTTACGCATCAAATTCGGACAAACCTTGAAAATTCTGAGCATAGTGTGTTCATTAAAAGAATAAATTACAAAAGTTTGTTTAGTAACAATTAAAGATGGGTCGATATCAAAATTTCTCAATAATTATACTTATTTCTGACCTTCGATACTAGATACTTTTTTTCAGTGTTCGATGTATTTTTTTTTTAATTAACAATGTGTAATATATAATCGAAATGTAAGTGTACTGATTTTCTATCACTTAACTCTACTACTTTATTAAATAAATTCTGGTTTATAACAATAGTATGACAATAACTTTAGTGTCAGTCAGTGTCTATGAACACGTTAACTACATTTTCGGAAGACACACAATACAACGAATTCCATAGAAAACGTGATTACCCACGGCGCACTCTGCTAATCCAAAAATTGATCCATATAACAACATTTTCAAGGAACTGTAATCTAAAATTTTCAACAGAGCAAAATGGATCGCCAAATGTGTTCAATCTACGAAGACCACAACTACTACTCTTTGCACTGACAGTGGACCATCATTTCCATATGGTGTCAACAAATTCAGCAGTGACTGAATTGTTATTATTAACGTCCTAAACGAGCTGGTGAGCTTCTAAGGACGGGACCTACAGGTTATTTGGTAAAGTGGGCTCCGAACCACTCTATTCAATTGACCCCGGCGAGATTTGAACCCGTGACCACGCGCACAGAAAGCGAGCGCTCTACCTCTCGACCACCCAGAGGTAAAAAAATAATGTGTCTCTTCATAACCGTAAATAACCATAGATGTCCTAGTACTTGAATTTTATTTATGCCTTTAGGCATCTAAGGCTCAGGCCGCGAAAGGATTCGGGAAAGTGTCGGCCTGGGCCTATGTTGAAGGTGCAATCCCGGCATTTGCCTGGTGTGACTGAGGAAAAATCCTGGAAAACCTTAGTAAGAATGGTTGGCCTCTGGGATCGAAAGTACGACCTCTCGAATGCTAAGTCAACACTCTACCACTGAGCTACGGCGGCTTGGTGCCCTAGTACTTACATCAAAATCGTTTAAGGCAAGAGATACCTGTTGCCTCTCTAGGTTGCTAGGGCACAGTCTTATTGTTTAATCTTACTGCTTCAAAAATATATCACTTTCAATTTCAATCCCCGTTCTCAAATGATTGAATTCAGCTCTCTTAAACGATTCTATATTGCAGGTTTCGCATTTAAAATTCAGGAATGTGAAATTTCTGAACTCATCCTTTTGATACAACCAACTGTTCCTTATGTTCTTTAGCAGACTGGATAGTTAGGGTTGCCAAATTGAAAAAGTAAAAAGTCGGGACACTTGCGAATACAACCAACCACGTAGGCATGTGGTCTAAGGCGTTAGGCCAACGACTCGAAGGTCGCAGGTTCGAATCCCGCCAGGGGCATAGATGTTTCCGGATTTTAACTAGCTCTAGATAGGCCGAAGTCAGTTACTAAACTGGCCAATACAAAAAATATATCAAATTCAAATTCTTCTATTGCAGGAACACTAATATATTTACATACAATGTATGGCATCGTCATTTTAAAGTATAGGTTGTTACATACAGATTTTGGAGCTATTATTACGAAATTCGTCTACAGTATAAACACCCATAACAGTTAACTTTTTCTTTATAATATTTTAAAATATTGTTATTTCTAGGTTTTTAATCTTTTTAGGAAGATTATTATATAGTTTTCTACTCAACTCAACAAAACTGTTTCTAGTTGTACTTAAATTACATTGTCAAATTCTTACATCCGTTTTTGCCTTGTTAAATGGCTATGAACAGATTCATTTCTTTCTAATTGATTAAGATTATTCTTCACATACATTAAACATTCCAATACATATATAGATGACGCTGTTAATAAACCAAGTTTTTGAAATAAAGGTTTACAGGATGTTTTGTCATCCACATTACAAATTACTCTAATGGCCCTTTGTTGAAGAATAAAAATTCTTTTGACATTTGGATCATTCCCCCAGACTATTATCCCATAGGTTAAGTGACTGTATATATAAGCTAAATTAACAGTTTTAAGAACCTGTTCAGTGACGAACAGTTTTAGTTTTCCAAGCATAAAAATACCCTTGTTCAATTTCTTACATAGATAATCAATGTGACGGTTCCATTTAAGGTTAGATTGTATATACACTCCTAAGAACTTTACTGAGTTGTGCACCAGTTCTCTACAGCTGAGTCTGCAATAGTCAGGTTGTTTAAAGCAGAAAAATAATTATTTCCGGTAACCTTTACAGCTGGGTCACCGGCATACATGTAAGAATGAGTAGCGTTGCTGTCTATATTTTTTGCTCAATCATTTATATATAAAATGAACAAAACAGGCCCGAGTATGGAACCTTGAGGTTCCTGTACTTAACTGTACATACTGAGAAGACTCACCATTATAATAAGCAAATTGATATCTATTTGTTAAATAGGACTGAAAAAGATTTAAACTTTGATCGCTGAATCCATAAAACGTGAGTTTCTCTAATAAGGTTTGATGGGAAATTGTGAAAAATCGGCAAAGTACATTATTTCTACTATCTAAATCCTTAATACATTCACTGATGAGACTTACTATGGCATAAACATCCATTGTTGCACTGCTGCTTAAAGTATTAATGGCTTCGAATATTTGCTCAACTGTTATATGGCTGAAATTAAAATTCAACTGTGGCCTATTATTCACGTTTGGTGCTTTTGCAAGACATTCTTTTTTTAAACGAAGGCACCACCCTCACTATTTGCTCAACCCTGCATACAAAATTCCAGTTAAAATTGTCCGAGGGCAGATTGCCATTTGTGCATTTTGGCTTATCATTGATATTTAGTGATTCGTTGATGACATTCCACATAGCTTTTGTTTTATTTTTTGCAGTCAATATTCTGTTGCAGTTAAAATCTAACTTTGCTTTTTTATTTTGATTTGGTACTCTTTTTTAAGTGCTTTATATTGGACTCTGTAACAAGTTAAACCAGAATCCTTGTATATTTCATATGACAATAAACATTGTTCTTTCAAAAAAAGATAAGATAGAATGATTTGTATGGGCGGTAACAGCACTATGTCTTACGCTCGTCCCGATTGTTCTTTCAATTTACGTGATTCTTCATTATACCACTTAGGCTTGTTTACTTTGTTGTTATTCGTTTTCTTACGATATTTTATAGGGAAAGCAGTGTCAACAATATTCAGGATTGAATTTACAAAATATTCAAATTTTTCATTTATAGTGGTTAATGCATATATATACCTATATATATATATAGGTAACCAGTTTAGTTGACTCAGTAAATAGCAAAAATATTGAACATTAATGCTATCCACTGGCCTAGTCATAAACTTTCTTACAGTGCTAACTGTGCTTATGTTATTGTTATGTTTTTTTCACTCATTTCATTAGAATAAATATATGCATAGTGATCAGATAGTACAGTCTCTTCAACGAAAGCAACTATTCCACCTAAATTTATGGTTGTGGCAATATTATCGATGTACGTTTCAGGGTTAAGTCTACCTGGCCTTGTAATATCACGTACAGTAGTATGCATAAAAAACTAGCTAACAAGTTGAGAAATTCAGACCTATGGGTACTGTTAGTTAATAAGTCTACCAGCCAGTGCTATGGTGGCATTACTCTTATTTGTGCTTCTTAATTTGTTTAATACATGGTCCAAGTTGTCAGTGAAAGCACTGAAGTTAGAGCCTGCAGGAAACTGTGTAGAGTCTAGCCATATCACAGTTTCTTGAACCGCAACTCTTTATGTACGATATCCGAAATCTGCGGTAAATGAATGTCCATGTCAGCTTTAATTTGCTTGTAGCCTCCTCCTTACTAGACACCACCAGGCTGTTATTTTCATCTATGGCAGCGTTTTGTAGCAATTCCTGCTGCGTTGGACTGGATATGAAATCGCCGCAAATCACAACACAAACGTCCTCTAGTGACAACTCCAATTCTGCAACTGAAGTTTGAGCATGGTGCAAGCTATGGGAAAGGCTAAACAGGTATAAACAGGTTCTCGCAGTCACCTATTGGTGTAACAACAGTAGGAGGATTTGCCTATAATGCTTTTTTCCTCGTTGGAAACTGTAGGCTTTTGAATTCGTTTTAAAGTTACTAGGGGATTAGTACAAGTGATTTTATAAGGTCTACAAATACCTTTACTTCATTTATTCAAATTAGTTATTTGTATAATACATCACAAAATTAGTTGAAAGTAAGAACTATAAGACTTGTTAATTTCACGAAATCATCAACCGGTGATCAAGCATTTATATCTGCATCCCTTCAAGCTCAACGTAAGAGTAAAGGGAAGTGAAAGCTGACGGTGACAGTCAAAGGATCGAATCAGAAAACCTGATTTTCACAACTTTTGTATTGTCCCAGTGTAAGGAGTTATTTGAATTACGCATGAACTGTAAAATTATTGTGCGTTTATCTAATGGTAATTACAACAAGTACGTTATAACACGGAAGTTTTCCTTATCCAGTGGATTGCAGTGTGTGTTCACAATTGAAAGAAAACGGTTTACTGCAAAGTCTGCTCCACAGAGTTTTGTATGTCGCGGGAGTTTATCTTTTAATTAATTCCGAAATGGTCCCAAATTTGTAGGTAACTTTCCTACAAGAATTTCTAAGATTATTTACTGTTTAACTTCCGCTTGAACTGACCCAAAATGTCTTTAATGTAAGGTAAACAAACAGGATGGGTATAAAAAATGCTGATATACATCCCCCGTTGTTAAAAGATGGAAGGTGTATAAGCCGACACACTTTAGTAAACTTTATTTTTATATGGGCCAGTCTAGTAACTTTGGACTTCGGCCCGTCACGATTCGCCTTTAGCTGTTAAAATCCACACCCATGCCCCTGTCGGGACTCGAACCCGGGACCTTCGAGCCGATGGCCTACCGCCGCAGACCATTCGGCTACCCGGTCGGCATAAGCCGACACACGACGGTGTGGTGGCCATCTTGAGCAGGTCATGTGTCAGCCTAAAAATGTTTACCAAAGTGTCAGCAAAACAAGCTAACAAGGTAAACCCTGATATGCTTGTTTCTGAATAAATTCTTCAAAGAATTATCCGAGAGATGGATTAGCACAATGCAGATTAGCAATTTCAGCTCTAAAACAAAATCACTTTTTGTTAATTTTTGTCTCTATAACTCTCCTTACTGGAAAAAGGTTTAGAGACCTTGCCAATGCCGTTAGTGAACGCTTCTGTATTTCATCTCGTACTGAACTCCGACGCTCAGTATCTGCAAGTTTTATTAGCGATCGGCGCTTCACTTAAATATGCCTACTGAGGTCAGGAGTTAACTTAGTGAAGTACACATTTAAAGTGCCAACCTGACAAGTTCGTATTTCAAGTGAGCATGCGCCAAGTGCAGACTTGCACTTTCGGACATAGATTATGATATAGTTAGTGTTTTGTAAGTATTTCTAAAGACGTAGTATTACATTTATGTTTGGAATCACGAATAGGTGTGAGATATAGATCTAACCATCTTTCCAGTATTCCAAAGTACGTAGAGTAAATTTCATATCCATAGAACCGTAGAAATTTAGTTTCAAGATATAAGGTTTGCCGCCTTCATGGAAGAATGCAGACGTTCTCAGTCAGACAGTCTTTACCCCGCGGAAAGTCAAGAATTTGATTGAGAATAGCAAACTAAAGAATTTTGCACTAAATGTAAAGAGTATGAAAGAATGTCTTAGGACTAGCTTTCTTTGAAATAAGCAAGGAGAACTCAGAGAAGACATAACAAAACACAAGAGATTTATCAGATCTCGCTTGAGAATCGAGTTAATTTGTGTGTATTACTAATTCACTCACTTTATTTTCTGAATCTTAGGTTGGAAACATTACTTCGTTCATGCATGAATAAGCTTTCAATGAAAGAATTACTTTCTGTTGAGAAGAAACGTCTCGTTCATAATGAGATTATCTTTCCATCATAGATAAGCAAGAGTCCTCTAGATCTGAAATTTACTACACATTGTGTCATATGTTATTTCATGTAATCCTAATACATCAACTAGATCATAAACTTACGACATATACATTTTGTAAACAACTTCACAGAACTTTTTCGAATGAAACCAAACCAGTAAATTTGAAATGATGGACTACTTTGCCTAAACTCTTGTGAAAAGTTAGTACGCGTATTTAACTTAATTCGAAAACTAACATGAAAGTTATCAAAAAGAAAATTTCGTAATTTAACAGCAGCAAAAGCTGAAACTAGTACTGATTATATGCACATCTAGTAAAGAATAATACAAAAGCTTAATCCATCGCGTTACTTTCATTTGACCTGGAATTGCAAGTAGTTTTATTTACTAATTTTTCATCCTTGGTCACACTGTTCCCTTCGATCTTATACTCAGATTACCACGACATTCATATGTATTATTTGTACATATTCTTCTTTCTTCCTGCAGATCGCTGTTCTCTCTTTTGAGTGTCTAATATCCCTAAAGATGTTCTTAGTGGTAAATTAAAACGAACATTGCGGAATTGTTTCATGTTTCAGGAAAATTCGGAAAGTTATTAGAGACTTACTGGCAAACGAGTATGAATAATTTTGTTAAAACATTGTATTTAAATTACGTTTTGCTACTTTTAATATCATTTTTGCGCTCTTTAATTTCGTTACAATAAAAACATTATCACGTTATAACAAAGATGACATAATGGTATAGTAAATAAGTGCTTTCCTACTTATTTTTTGCGTGAGATTCCGTTCTTGCACAGGAAAAATATTCATAATTAACCAAACATATAACTTTGAACATATTACCGTAGCTAATGGTCTTATTAGTTGTATACCACACATACACAAGCAGGTGTTGTTCGAATTGTAATCAACATTGCAACAGTTAGCAGGCTAATATGTAAAGAAAAATATACCACTTACCTTAAATTCTCCAGGCCTAGAATTCATTGCTCTTGTCTTAAGTACATCCATGGGCTGAGTTAATGTAGTGGCAATAGCTCCCTGCAAATTAAAAAAATAAGGATCCCTATAATATATATATAAAATATATATATTCTGGCGTTTTTCGAAGTTTGAAATGGAAAATCTACTTCAAAATTTCGGAATCTGTCGTTGTTACTAGTACCAACTTTTGCCTAATCATCTCTTTGAGAAAACTGTAAAGGACAAACTCAGCAGACCAGCAAGAGTATCAATTCAAAAGCAAACTATACAAGTAGGAGAAAATTAATACAGAATTTTAAATCAAATTCAAAATAATGGGTACTTTCCATACTTTATGAAGACATGTACCCATTATTATCTTTGCCAACAATGTTGAGTTGAAAAAATTCTTCTTTAGCATAATTTCAATTTTATTACTTCTTCTGTATGGGCTGAATACAGGCGAAGCCCGTCATGTGTATGAGGGTTGGCGTCCTTTGGCGAACACTTTCGGGGAAAAGCATGTGGAAACCATTTGTCAAGGCCTACATTCTTGGTATCATTCTGGCGTACACAAAAGTAGAGAGATATGAACAATTTTTTTTAACTTAGTGAATGACTTTTTTCCCCCTTTTTTGGAGAATATAATGCTGAGGTACTACGGTATTGTGTGAAGACCAGTTTAAGTTTTACGTAATCCTGGGGTACATAGATAATTTAACGTAAATATTTTTGTTTAGTATGATTTTTTGTGGGCGTTTTCATACTAATTATTTTAATTTTGGCTTTAATATCGCTAACAATAGCAAAATTAATTTCTTCGTTGAAATCACATTTTGGGGGATGTAACGCATAAGATGGTCAGAAGTTTTTCATTATTTGTCTTTTGCGTTGATTTGTTAAGAATACGTGATTAACGGTTCCGCAGACTGACTACCACGGCCTACAGATCCAGGCTATTTTCATTAAACTGGTTTGTTGAAATGAGATGTATATAAAGTTCTGCCATGACATTAGCTACAGCGCTCTTATGCTTCTTTGTCACAATCTTCTTTAACGTTTGGCACACGCGTTCGCTCAATGATGGCCTTCCACCGCTGTTCTTCCAGGCAGATGATGTTTTGTTTTGTTTTGCCTTATTACGTTAATGCCGTCTACACTGCTCGGAATGAGCCGAAGGCTCCTAAAACCATAAATCGATTAAATTCAATTCAACGCTGTTGCTTTGGATAATGGAATAATTAGTATTACTTGCACTTATTCACCAGCTAAACGTGCACCAAGATTTGCCTTGTAAAGTTTCAATTACCCGCACTGCTGCAAATCAGTGACGCGGCGAGGCGCAATTTACTTTAGAATAATTTGTTCTTCTGTCATCCTTTATGTTAGGACAAGCTGGTCTTTGTTAAGTGGCTCTGTCTCTATAAAGTACTTACATACTAGTAGAATAGTTTCCTTCTTATTACTAAATAAAATGCGCTTAAAACTATTTGTGCACTGAACTGAAAACTTCCTACCCCCCTCCACACACTACTGTCTGTATCAAACGAAACTATTTTAACATGTGCCCTACTTTTCCTTAGGTAATTGAATCATCCCGTAAGTAATGTCGTTCTTAGAATGGCCGTGGAAATGACGCCATGCGACGGACGAATTACAATCTACACCATGGCTACGACACTAGCGCTGTCTTATAGATTGGTCTGCACCAAATTGTGTGGCAGTGACATGTGCTTGAACATGGCAGCGTCTGATGAACATTTACGGCATGTTACGTTTTATGGGTTCCATCAGGGACATTCAGCGACCTTAACGGCACAAAACATCAATACTGTATATGATCACGGGAGACGTTTGATGTCCCCAAATGTCAGAGATGGTTAACAAAATTCCAGTCTGGAAACATCAACGTTACCGATATGTCACCAAAAGTGCGACCCATCAAGCTGGACAATATTCTACGAGCAGCTGTTGAGGAGAATTCACGTCAAGTGGTTGAAACAATTGGCCATAATACCCCATTCAACCGTTTACATTCAGGGTCTTGATTATGAATCCAAACTGGAAAAATGGAAACCTTAGGGCCTTGTCACACAGCGGCACCACCTCTTTTGACCCGCTACAGAAGGAACTATTTTTGGACAGAATGGTGACGAGACGAAAAATGGATCCTTTACCACAACATTGAACACAACGTCAATGGATGTCTACGGCATATGTGGTGAGAACAGTGGCACAACAGCAAAGTGATGTTCTGTGTTTGTTGGGATATACGCAGTACTGATGCCTCCGAATCAGAAAATCACAGCGGAGATCCACTGTCAGCAGTGGGAACGACTACGCCCTGCATTTGTCAATCGTAAGGGTGTACTGATCCGCAGTGACAATGCCCGACCACACATGACACGGATAATCTGTGGGAAATTACAGGAATTTGGATGGGAGAAAGTTCCCCACGCATCTTATTCACCGAACCTTGCGCCTACAGATTTCAGTCTGTTTCGCAGTCTCGAAAACCATCTTGAAGGAAAACACTGAGAAATGTGCAGGGAGTCTGGCAAGCAATGGCAGAGGTTTATTGTCCGAAACCATTTTTTTTCTTGAAGTATGGAATTCACAACTGGTTGACACGGTGACTGAAGATTGTGTTCCAGGTAGTCTTCGTTCTTTACCGAGACAAAAAATACGACATTATTATGAGCGAATCTAATATATCGAGGTATTTCTGTGCCATTTACAAAAATAAACTACACAGAAAAAAAATGTAATTTGATATAAAAGGTTGACAAGACACTTAACATGAAAACACTAAAAAACTAATGTGTAACTGTTTGAGAAACACCTCTCCTTCAGACTTTACAACACAACTATGAAGTGTTTACAGAGAGCTGTGCTTTAAAGTCTCAAGAAGGAGGTGTTATATCTCTCAAACAGTTACACAACATTAGTTTTTAGTGTCTTATATAACAAATTACGGAATGGATACAAGGCTAGCTTTTGATTACATTTAATCTGAAAAAAGTACTTGAATTTCATTTTTTTTAAATATCTATAACACTAAAAAGGACACATTTTCGCAAGACAAAGCCAAATTTATCACATCATTTTCAAAAGAGAACTACCTGACAGAAGCGCGATGAACATATAGAAAACATATAAGTCCGTGCATCATGCCAAAACATTACCGTAAATTTATGTACGATTTTTACAAGTATTCATTCAGCAAAAGGGTAATGGTTCAGTGCATAGTGTTCAATATATATGCTGCACCACGAAGTCTTCTGTCTGGTATGGGAGACCATTCAGACATAAAGGGCCACTTCAGCCTGAGCCTTAGATGCCTAAAGGCCATAAATTAAATTCAAAATAAAGAACTACTTACAAGTGAGGGAAGCACAACGCGAATATACTAGCAATTCCTATCAATCAAAGAATGAACACAACTGAACTGAAATGCACTATATTTATGCCCTTTAGGCATCTAAGGCTCAGGCCACGATAGAAAGAGGAAAGGTGTCGGCCAGAGGCTACGTTGAAGGTGCCATCCCCGCATTTGCCTGGTGTGACTCAGGAAAAACCCTAAAAAAAACAAGCCCTGATGGTCGGCCGCTGGGATCGAACCCAGGACCTCCCGAATGCTACGCCGACGCTCTACCATTGATCTACGGTGGCTCGGTAAGAATCAATACAAAACACTGATTACAGTAATTAAGGTCTTTCAATAAATGACAAATAAATAGCTTTCGCTTTCCATAGTTCTTTTTAACTTAAATATCAAAATTGCTATCACAACTGTTTGAACTGAAATTTCGTATCGTGCATTAATTGAACATATAACTGTATTTATGATTATTAGAGAATTCAAAGAAGAAATGAATGTTTCAACTTTTCTTTACAATTGCAATAAGTTTGTTAAAGAGGAACAGTATTGAAATGGATTCCCAGATAGTTCGTTACTTGCCACTGACTGAAAGAGATAAAACTACTTGCATTCCAAACACACGGATGAAATGTGTGAAATACTGACTGGCCAACTATTGTCAGATATCAGAAAATACGATCTTGTACAGAAAAGACCTATCTCACCGAGTAAAGCAAGAACTTGGTAGAAACACTGTTTAGGAATCAGTTGTGCAGCATAAATTATTTAAACCGTTTGCAGGATGGAATGGATAGATACACTTTTTCTTCACGTGGAAGCTCTAAAGTCTACCATATTTACACTGTATCTATTACGGTATAAATAAAGAATAAGGTACTCAGTTGACAGAATTCTGTGAATTCGTAGATGTGGGATAAAAATTAAGCATAGAAAGATATGTTTCCATTCACTTCTATCTGCATTTTTTCATGGAATAAAGGCATATAGCTTACCTCAAATATGTTGTCCAATGTTAATTCAGATTTTTAAAGAAGGTCCTTGCGATTAAATATATTTTTGGTTTGTGCATGATCAGCTTAACTTATTCAAGCAAATAATTCATTTTCTGGAAAGAAATAATGCAATCAAGTTCAAGCTGAATTTAGCGAATTGGAGACTATCCTTAAGGAAAGAAGAAGTAATAAATTAATTTCACTGGGAGTCCAAAACCTCAAGGAAAGATCCTAGGATTACGGCACAAAACTTCGTAAAAGAAGCTGTTGAATCCTTCTATTCTCGATGAATTTTCTACCTCGAGTTGTGGAAAATCAGCCTGAGTGACGATGTATCTTACTGATGGATCAATTGCAATGATGATCTGAAATAGTATGAAAATGAAACACCTGCTAAGTTCGCCAATAAAACTTGGATAAAATATAAATATTTACAATTTGATTGATGAAACATTAGCAAAATGGTCTTGAACATAAGTTGAACAGCAGAAGACAAGTGATGAACGATGTGACGAAACGTGCGTTGAGTTGTTCAAGTAGTTCGACGAGCAGAATTAAGTTTACAACTTAAGTAAAATGAAGAAAATGCGATGTGTCTACTTGTTATGTTAACTACAGTACATGCAAATGTGAAAGCTTAACTTCATTGTAAAATAAACATTGAAATTGCATTGATATTTATGAAAATACTAGGACTGAGGAACTTCTAAAAATAACCGTTTGAGTGAAAAGTATGAGCGCTTTGTAGAAACTGACAGTAAGAAGTGTAAGTCTGACCACTGATTCTAACGGTTGTGTCAGTGCCACCCTCTGAATTAGATCAAGCGTTAATAATGCTGCATTCTTTACATCACACTGAAGGAAAAAACACATGAAAAATATATAAAAGCAACAAATAAAAGAGGCAGGATAGTATTCCTGAAAAATACGCTGACTCATTAAAATTAAAATAAACAATATACAACAAACTACGAGCTACACAACTCCAAAGAAACACAATTATTTATTAGCACAATCACTTTCAGTGTCATAATCAGCATCAAGCACTCCTTTCCAACGTACATGGTAGAGATACTTTCATATGACACACAAGGTAAATGAGAAGCTAACATACTTACTGCCGCCGTACTTGCGAGGAGATGAGTACCAATGTTATCGGAAAACCATCCTGTTCCCAGAAGCATTAATTTAATTTGATCATAAAAGGATAACTGACCAATCGTCATCAAAACAGCTCTTGATGTGGCTGTTGATGCTCCTGAGAACAGTCGAGGAACCCCTTCTTCCTTATACACTCTGAACAGTCCATCAACTGCATTCTTGTATCTGAGAAAAAAAATAATAATAATATCCGGTTTAAAAAGTTGGTACAATAATAATTAATTTCTAAAACAGCATAAACTTGCCAACTAATGCAACATTGTTTATCACAAGTAACAGTTTAATCAAAAGATAAATAAAAACACAATTTTTATATAAGCACGCAGAGACAATACAGTTCAAATTAGGTATTTACGTACCTCTTTCTATTATTTTCTTGAAATAGCAACACTACAGTACTTGAAGATTCTTTGATTCACGGATCGGTTTGAATCTTCGGAGATTTATGAAGTTTTCTGTGACTGTGACAATACGTACACTCAGCAAATAATAATCTGACCGCATTCTTTAGCAGCTCTTAAAAAGTTTGTCCTGAAAGTCAGTTATGTGGCAACGTTGCAACAGCATGAGTGACCACTCCGCGGGTTTTAAAACGATGAACCTTATAAGAGTAGCTTTCAGAATACTAATCTTTGTAAAGAAAATAATGATTACTAAATATCTAGTCTTGATGTTGCACAAAATACGTGAAGAAAGTAATTAGAGTTATTCTTATGCTATTATTTGCAATAAAATAAATTCTAATATAGCGATAATACCACATTCGTAATCATTAGCGATGAACTATCGCTTATTCTCACTTCGAACGTTAAATATTCTTAAAATATTTAACAAATTATAGGACATGGTTTTTCATATGTATAGAATCTACGAATACAGCAGTCAATGGACGATTAGCTCGTAGATGTCTGAAACCCTGTAAATGAAACAATGAGGCTATTATTTTAACTTTGCTTCTATTTCGGTAAGAGTTACGCTCGAAAAACGTATCAGTACT
>JAGDQP010021258.1:0-32006 GCA_022664845.1 Lepisma saccharinum | reverse complement strand
CATAAGGTTGTCTAACTTGTAGAATATTTACCTCATGTTTATAAAGCAATAGTAATAAACAAAACTGTAAAATATTCTCAATGACGTGCACAGATATTGTAAGGACCAATCTCACTTCACAGTTGTTCCAATGATAGCAAAGGGATAGTAAAAGACAACTGTATGTAATAAATATTTACTTCAACCAGAAGGACGATTGTCATTTCTTTCGGTGTAGTTTAGTTAACCACGAAACCCGTATGGAACAGTCATATAATGTTTCGTATCAACTGGATTCTATCTCTTGTGTTGTTGTAAAACATGTCTTTTAGTTTGTGGTTTACACACGACACGGTAGTCCGGTTTTCGAATGCTATGATTGGGAGTGAAGTATTGTTTGCCTCTATACTTTTGCGTTACCAAATCATACATATCCTTAAACGCTATTTCGTTTCGTGTTCGATGATTCAAGGTAATATCTCGAACTTTAATCACATGTTGGTCAATCGACAATCTCCAGTTACTAGGGATTGATTCAATGTAGTTAACATCCCATTTCCTGTTATTTCAGTACTGTTCCAAGCCGACCTCGGGGACCTCTGCCAGTCTAAATGTAATAAGCGGAAGAACAATTAACACTCGCTTCAGTCTAGTCCTATTTTCACTCTACTTCCAAATGCAACTATTTTTGACTACTAATTATAAAATATATACTGTATATACCCCAAATCGTGGAACGGTATCCGACATACGTTATCCGGCATCCGTCAGTTTCATTAGTTTATATCCTCAAGGTTCCTCGGTTCTCGGGGGGCAACATACAGTATTGAAACGTTAATATTATGACACATGCACCTGTATATATATACATATCTCGAAAGACAGCAACTGCATGCATTTGCTCTACACCAAGTAGTTACCCATTGTTGTAGCTGCACCAACGGTCTGTCGTATCACATTAACGATAAAAGGACTGCTCTCTATGGGCTTTCGTGCGTTGTTAACATCTTATTACATCACATCTATCTTTCTTCCTTTCTCTCCACCGATTTTTACAAATTGAGTATCTTGGAAAAGTCGATACTGAACGTTCCTTTTTAAACAAGTATTTTATGTCTATCCGAACAACTTTGAATTGCAACCGATGTAAATTGACATTTACCGATCGTATTAACGGTCACCGTCTTCTGTATGTGCCTCACGTTTCTTTATACAGTTACACATTGAAAGCATTCGCCTAGTAATTTTCACCTTTGGGGTTAGTATTTCCTCACCCCGTCGTTCATATCACACTGTTTCCTCTCAAACGACATGCACTCCAGGGACGGCGTAGGGAAATGGCGACCCTATCGTCCAGCTGGCTTATGCTGGTTGCAATCAGCCAACAACGGGGTAGGGTATTGGCGACCCCATCGCCTAGCTGGCTTTTGCTGGCTGCAATCAGCCCTCGCAGCTAAGCATCTACGCTGCTTGAAAGGAGGACCAGCCGAGAGGATTTCATTTACATTCACCCCATTTTTCATCAACAGATGACTCATTATTTCATATCCTCTTGTGCTGCGACTTGCACCTCCACGCAATGCTCAAGGATGTGACAGGATGTACTTTCATTGACGCTGTCCCCTGGGACCTGAGGAAAGGGGGCGGAACCATTGGATAGCGCCTAGTTCTTAACAGCAGATTCTTGGATGGTCTAGCTCGTTGAGACTGGGAAGTGCGCCATTGGGGAGCTCTTCGGACCTTTGGTCTCGCCAACACCGGGCGGAGTGGGTGTCCCAAGTATCCATCAGTCGGGAGTACAAGTGATTTCGACGCCAAGTCATTGGACTTCGCCTCGATTTCCAGCTTGCTGACAAGGGTGATGAGGGTAGTACCCGGCAGCGTCGTTGGCTCCTCAGACCGAAGACGGAGAAGTGTGGGCATTTACGGCTTTATTCATCATGGCTCCACCACATCCTAATAAGTCGCCTTCGGAGAAAGAAAGAGACAGAATGAAGATAAAGTAACTGATGCAAGCAAGAAGGCGCATACAGCTAATGAATCAACCAGTGACAAAGAAGAGAAAATAGAAGTAGAGGAGCAGACAAGAATCGTACCGACTCTCACACGATATTTTGTAATTAAGGTCAAGAACGAAACAGAGAATCCAGGTGGTTTGAAGGGGTTATCCCCTTTCATTATAGAAAAACAACTTAATTAAGTTGCAGGTGAGCTTAAGCATGTTAAAAAGCTTCGCAACGGCACCTTGCTCGTGGAGACATTCAATAATAAAGTCAACTAATCTCTTAAAGATGAAAACCCTAGGACCATTCGAAGTTCAAGTTGAACCACACCGTCAACTCAACTTTACTCAGGGCGTAATATCTTGTTGGGATTTGCAAGATGTCCCTGAAGAGGAGATTAAGAATGAACTTGCCAGCCAAGGTGTCGTTAATGTTAGACGAATTAAAACTCGAAAGAGTGGCGAACTACAACCCACGAGCTAGCTAATTTTGACGTTTGCCATGCCACAGATTCCTAGGGACGTGAAGGAAGCTTTCTATTGCTTACCTGTCTGTCCTTATATACCGAGTCCGTTCCGCTGCTTTAAATGTCAGCACTATGGACACACCAGCACGTCGTGTAAGGCGACCTCTGCTGTATGTGCAATATGCGGTACCAGTAGCCATGGTGCGGATCCTTGCACGTCACTGAAACAGTGTGTTAATTGCAAGGGTGATCACGCGGCCTGGTCGCGTGACTGTACGGTATTTAAAGAGAAAAAACGAATTCGAGAGCTGATGGTTATTGAGAAAATATCTGCAGGTGATGCAAAACGTCGAGTACGATAGTCTCAACGCACCCTTCCATCTGGTGCGTTTTCTACGGTCGCGGCAAGACTACCAGTTAAAACTGTCTCGGTTGGCACCCAGACAGTTTCTGTGTCAACTCAAACTGAGCGACCTAAAGGTGAAAAGTCTCCTACACAACGCCAAGCCTCAACATTTCCTCAAGCTACGCCGAGGCATACTGAGATACAAATTTCTCCTGTGCAGTCTTTTAGGACTCCACGGGCTGTATCTACTCTTCGTTCCCGTAAACTTGCACGAACTAGTCGTATGTCACCACTAGCGACTAGCATCAAGCGTCTTACCACTGTTCTTGCCACTCAGCTAGCACCTCACAATTCTCCACCTGTCCTTAATGCGCCGAGTTCATCCCCCAAGTCAGATATGATTGAGGACGATCTGATGGACTCGGAATATACTGTAGTCGGAAAGGGAGGGAATTTAATAAGCCTAGACTTAAAAGGTAATTATTTTTCTTGATCTTCATCCCAATGGCTATGCTCCAATGGAATCTTAACGGATTTCATTCCCACTATGAAGAACTGCAAGTCTTGTTGTCAGATCTCTCCCCTGTTGTCGTTTGCTTTCAGGAAACCAAGTTTAAAACAACTGAATCTGTGATATTGAAGGACTATACACTCTATCGCACAGATTTTCCCACGGATGGTCGCGCATGTGGCGGGGTTGTAATTGGTGTTGTTGATACGCTGTATTCAACACCTGTTCACATTGCTACGAACCTACAGGCGGTTGCTGCTCGCGTCCACCTTGAGCAGCATGTTACAATCCTGAATTTATATATCACAAGGGAACAAGACTTTACGCTCCTTGACCTTCAAAATCTCTTGCCCCACCCTATAATTTTAGTTGGCGATTTTAATTCATATAATGTTATTTGGGGTAGCGTTCGTACAGATGTCCGCGGTAGAATAGTTGAATCGCTTATTGACGCTTCAAACTTAGTATTATTAAATACTGGTGCTAACATGCATTTTAGTTTGGCAAGTGGCACATACTCAGCGATAGATCTGTCTCTCTGCAGTGCAGTTGTTGCACCCATGCTGGCATGGCGTGTACATGACGATCTATGTGTTAGTGACCCCTTTCCAGTAATTTTAACCTTTCTAAACCTCTATCAAGCACCACGTAAATTACCACATTGGCATCTGAAGCGTGCTGACTGGACTAAATACGCAACTCGTGTCCAACTAGTTGATCAAGGAGCTATGCCCCTGAATGATTCGGTTGAATACTTGAACCGTGAAATTTTGCGAGCTGGCAGATGTTCCATCCCACAGTCTGGCCAAACGCCACGTCGGCGTTCTGTTCCCTGGTGGAACGATGAGCTCGACGTAGCACGGCGTCGGCGCAGTCGCGCTCTACGGGTGTTCAACCGATATCCTACAGCGGCAAATTTGAATACAGTTTGACAGTCACAAGCTTATATTCGACGTCTCACGAAACAAACTCGGCGTACCTCCTTTCGTGAATACGTATCGTCCATTAATTCGAGACGTGTGGGAACGGGTCAGACGTTTGCAAGGAAATTGTCGCTCCGAGCCATTGACTGCTCTGAAGCAGAACAATGTCTTGCAGACTGACCCAGAAGAGATAGCTAATCTTCTTGGAGCAGCCTTCGCAGCAATATCCAGCTCTCAGCACTATAGTGCTAACTTCGTGCACATTAAACTACAGGCAGAGATAATACCTCTACGGTTTCACTCTAATAATTTAGAACACTATAATGTCTCTTTCACCGAGTGGGAACTTGAAACTGCCTTGCGGGATGTTAGAAACACATCCCCTGGACTGGATGATATTCACTATGAAATGCTGCGAAACCTTCCCTCCCAAGGAAAGGTCTTCTTGCTAAATATCTATAATCAGATCTGGAGGACTGATAGCTTGTCTGCTATTTGGCGAGAAGCTATTGTAATTCCGATTCTGAAACCTGACAAAGATAAACTAAACCCCACAAGTTACCGGCCCATTGCTCTCACTAGCTGCGTATGCAAGCTTTTTGAGAGAATGATAAACCGACGCCTAATGTGGTACTTGGAGCATAACAACTTGCTTTCTAATGATCAGTGTGGGTTTCGCCAATATCGATCAACTGTCGACCATCTTGTCAGGTTAGAGTCTATTGTGCAGAACGCATTCCTCCGGAATGAACATGTTCTTACTGTGTACTTCGATTTAGAGAAGGCCTATGATACCACCTGGAGATATCGCATACTACGCCAGCTTCATAATTGGGGCATAAGGGGCCACATGGCCCATTTTATAACAAATTATCTTCGCGATCGCTATTTTCGTGTGCGTGTTGGTGATCGTTTCTCAGAGCGTTATTTACAGGAGAATGGCGTACCTTAAAGGAGTGTGCTGAGCGTAACACTGTTCGCTATTGCAGTGAATAGTGTTATGGCTTGTATTCGCCCCCCTGTGCAAGGTCTTTTATATGTTGACGACTTGACGATTGTCTGTAAGTCTGCGAATATCAACCTCTTAGCCCGGCAGATCCAGTTGACGCTTAACCGTCTTGTTGACTGGTCACACCAGACTGGTTTTCGTTTTTCACCAACGAAGACAGTCTGTGTCCACTTCTGCCGTAAACGAACTTGTTTCGTTGACCCAGATCTCTATCTTGGAGACAGACAACTCCAGTTCGTCGAGGAGGTACGATACCTCGGTTTATTATTTGATACCAAGTTAAATTGGCGTAGTCACCCTCGCCAAATTAAAATTTGCTGTACGAGAGTTCTGAATTTATTACGTGTTTTAATTCATCCCACTTGGGGTACTGATTGTACAACCTTGTTGCGCCTTTATCGCGCACTCATTTTATCTAAGCTTACCTATGGTTGTCACGCTTATTCCTCTGCACGCTTTTCAGCGTTACATACTCTGGATAGTGTCCATCATGCTGGAATTCGACTCTCCACTGGCGCGTACTGCACAAGTCCAGTGACCAGTCTTTGTGTTGATGCCGCTGAACCACCGCTCGAGATTCATAGGATGTACTATGTGTTGAGCTATCTTGCTAAGATACCATCTTTGGCAAGCCACCCAGCACATAACTTAATTGTATACCCAGTCCAACGAGCCCTATATGAACGCCGTGGTCACGCTACCCGACCACTTGGCATCCGAGCATCAGAGTTGTTGGAGAATCTGAATGCAGACGCGCCCAACTGTCTGTCCTGTCCGTTTTAGTCTCCGTCCGCCTTGGACACTTGCCCGCCCACGGATTGATCTTTCTTTGTCAACCCTTAAGAAATCGGAGACCTCCATGATTGAATTCCAGCAACGTTTTCTTGCGTTGCAGAGTCAGTACCCACATTTTATCTCAGTTTTTACCGATGGATCCAAAATAGATGAATCTGTTGGATCCGCGTTTGTTGTAGAAGGGGAAGCCCGTCAATTTTGTCTTAATCCCAAAGCCAGTATTTTTACTGCTGAGCTCTATGCTCTTTTAAAGGCTTTGGATTTTAGTGTTGTTCATGGTTTCAACCGCATCCTTGTTTGTACAGATTTGAAGAGTGTTGTTCAAAGCCTCGACAATATGTATTCGAAACATCCGCTCGTGTAAGATATTCTATGTAAGACACACGCCATCTGCTCTGGTGAGGTTGTCTTTTCGTGATTACCAAGTCATGTTGGTATCCATGGTAATGAATTGGCAGACGAAGCTGCTCGTGAGGCCTCTTTAGGAGATAACATTGATATTCCGCATGTCCCATTTCAGGACATGATGATATATTATAAGCAAGTTACGCGCAATGAATGGCAGCGACGATGGGATGACGTAGCTGTTAATAAATTGAAAGAACTTAAGGTAACTGTTGCTCCACGGAAATCATCTTGCCGAGATAGTAGGCGGGAAGAAGTTCTTTTAAGTCGACTACGTATAGGACACAGTCGCCTAACACACGGATATCTGTTACGACGATTGGATCCACCACGTTGTAATAATTGCAATGTGGTTTTAAGTATTGTCACGTATTTTTAGATTGTTCCGGATATAATCATCTCAGACAACGTTATAACATCCCCAAAGACATGGCGTCATTGTTAGGGGATGCACCATGTATGTTGCGGAAAGTTTTTAGTTATGTTCGTGAGACAAGTTTATCTCCGGCTATCTGAGATGATTATGTCCCATAGCTGTTAAGTTTTATGTAGTATTATTTTATTTTTGTGAAGACCTATTTACAGCCTTCACGTTTTTACCTTTTATGCTAAAGACAATATATATCTTTAGTTTTTACTACGTTTTTAGTTTTTTGAAGTGCTTACCTCTTCAACTTTTATATGCTTTTATCATTTTAGTTAACAGCTGTTTTTAGAGATAAGAGGCTTCCCCGTATCGGGACGGGCGTAAGCCATAGTGCTGTTACCGCCCATACAATTCATTTTATCTTATCTTATCTGCACTCCAGGGTGGTGTTTCGGATCAAGTTCCTTTTCCTTACAAAATCATTGTTGCTATATTTCATCGACAATCTGACCTTTTCAACTGTAATATAGCTTCTTCAACCTCCTGGAGAGTTGAGAAACATTTTCATAATCGTTTCTTGTTAAGCGATGTCTTATAATATTCAAAAGTTATTTTTTATTTACTTCTAAACTTTTCTCCCTCCTTTCAGTAAGTTCATTTGTATGATTGCTACTCCCTAACAACGAAGCTGAAGGGGTTCAACTCCTGTATATTGAAGTCATCAACCGAATTACCATCCCTAAGCGGTCGACGATATTCAGTTTCTTAACTCGTTCATGCATCCATCATTTGTCTCAATCGATGTCAAGTCGGAGCTTTTAGAGTCAGTGATGTGTAATTATTGCGTTTGTTAACAAGGATCGTCTTTCACCCACTCGGACTTTTCTGGCGTTTTTGAATTACGTATCAACTATTCAACGTCCGAAGTCTATCTCTTAATATTCAATTGCTCATCAGACCGACATATTTCTCTTTTCCAACAATTGCTCTCGTCATTTTGTTTTTTAATCACGTCAGAACCATTAGAGCGCAATATAAGCCTTTCGTGATATAGATTTATAGAAACAATAGGCCACTATCATTTGAGTTCTTCAACAGAACACCGATTTCCCCACGGGGGTGGCCAATAGTCCTCAAGACTATTGTTCTCTCAAAAGAAATAAAGAAACGCAAAAATAAAAGTAACTAAAAGAGTTAAAAGAGTTGTTCTTCCTTAATTTTACCCTGTCATCTCCTAGCCTGAACATGTTGCCGCGGGGATGTGTAGTGACGTTTTCTTCATGAATGAAAGTGGAAAGATTTCTTTCCCTTTCTATTTCTTTTAAGATTGTCTACAATGCGTGTTCAAGTTGACACATTATGCATATAATATCTTGGAGGGATTTCCTAATTGGCGCAAAATAAAAGCAACCTTTTGCATTACGTTATAATAATTCAATGTGCGTACTTTCTTTAAATATAGTTAACTACCGGACATTAAAAATACTTCAGTATTCAAGTACAGTGTTTATTCTAATATATCGTGCATATAATTACAAAATGTACAGGGTGCATATCGAAAAAATGCAAATACAATAAATTAACACAGGTACACGATAATGCATGTAATCAGCATTGTCGACCAATCACCAGTACCAATGGTTGTATGCCTTCAGTGATCTAAAGGAATGACAAGTAGTAACATACTGATATTTACATTACAATACCTGCTATACTCCCAATCTGTAGTCATAAATGCATTTCGTACAACATTAATTAATAAGGCAGTGCCATTTGCCCCTGGTTCTTGCATGTCTGTAACCCGTACGAACGTTCGTTAATTATTACAGCTAGAAATTGGCGCTGCTCAATGCATCTACGTGCCACAACGATATTATTGAACCGTGAACATTACGTAAAAGTATAGGTTACGTCGCTCGGAAAATGCAGTGTGGCCAACACATTAGTAGTCTGTTTTAAAATATTTTATTAAACTTCATTAAAGTTTATTCAATTTATACTGACTTGGTAACCCTTTTCATCAATTATATACTACGTGTTGGCTACTGACGAAAATATTTTCTCAGTTTCTTTCCTCAATATATTAGCAACGATAGGAAACATTTTTAGACTGGTCAAATTTAAAAACATTTCGATTTTGATCTCTTGTCTTCTGGGATTCAGATCTGCACTTTGACGAAACGAAAGGTACCCTTTCGAAATAATTCTCTCACAATTAACGTGCTAATTTAGGAGACAGAGTATTGGACCGGAAGGTTGCAGGTTCAATTCCCACCGAGGTCAAATTTCTTTCTTTTTCATTACTTCTTTTGGCCTGCCGGGTGTCCAAGCGGTCTGCGGCGGTAGACCATCGGCTCGAAGGTGCCGAGTTCGAGTCCCAGCAGCGGCATGTGTGTGGATTTTAACAGCTAAAGGCGAATCGAAACGGGCCGAAATCCAAAGTTACTAGACTGGCCCATATAAAAATAAAAGGTTTACCAAAAAGATTATTTCTTTTTCTAACTGCTTGTGAATGTATGCTAACTTTGTCTTCTTTTTTACATTTTCAGCCATTTATTGCCCTTTTTTCCTGTTCAAAAGATAAAAATTTAATCTCAATAGATGAAATTCATGTAAAAACATTACTTTTCGATCGAAAAGAAATACCATAGTACGCATGTTTTTTCGAGCGGAAATTTTTAATTTTTAATTTTTAAAGAGGTACTACCCTCTGACGTAAATCCGCTCTAAGAGGGTAGTACCTCTTTTCGCTCTCATAAGATGAAATATTGCGGTCTTCCGAATTTAGTGAGAACAAGAAAAGGTGATGGAAAAGGAGCACTTTAATACCGCTTGTTGGTATAATAAAGCTTTAGGATCGCATGTTGCTATGCTTCAAGATACTTAAAATTCAAACCATGCGTAGTTTGGATCTCGCGTTAATAGTAGGTCCCGTTCATAGTAGTTACATACTTAATTAAGATGAAAATCAAAAGGCACTGACTTCCTAAAAGTAACTTATGCATATTGATTGCAAAATACTCGTAATTCACAATTGAAGACAGACAATTTTAAATTATTCTTAAATAATTATATGAGAGATAAAAAGACTTTTAAAAAAATCTAACCAAATGCCTCTTTCTTATAATTAGTAATATAATAATATACAAACCCAAATTTCCTCTTTGTATTTCGAAACGCGCCTATAAATCTCACTCTTTACAAGCAGCAATTGTGCTTACAAACCAGTTTTAAAGAGAAATGCTTCTGAATTCTTTGTAGAATCATATAAACGTATTAAACATTAATAGTTCAATCTACTATAATATCAATTGATTGCATTCTTCTATTTATTTATTTATTTCATTTCAGAAACATTCAATGCGAGATAGTGCATGCAACTTTGGTGCAGCCGAAGAGTGATTAGTTTTACTTCATCCTCTTAAAGTATATAAAATTTGTAGTTACGAAGTGATTCCATTAAACACATAAGGACATTAGTGAATCTAGGACACGATTACCGACGTAGCAATGATTTCAGCACACGAAGAAAGAGTTGCTGTACTTTTGAAGAAAATATTGGTGTTGTGTGGCTTTTGGGCTCCACCCAAGAATGTTACGTATTCTAAACCATTACAAGTATCACTGTATATTTATTACTTATTCTTTTCTGTGATCGTGATTTTCCACTTTATCAGCTTACTTATTGCATCATTAGTTGAAACCAATTTCAAAGAAGCCCTTATAAAATCTTCAATAATGATTTACACATTCCAAATAAGTTTGAGATACCTTACTACCTCATATTTCTCCAATCAAATATTAACGACTCTTACAAGACTCAATAGAGAGCCAAAAACAATGAATTTATTTGATTTGGATATTAAGATATCATGGCGCATGGCATTAGGAAGATGTACGAGAAAAACCTTGCAAATTACTTTAGCAATACTAATAGTTTTGTTTCTTGTTGCTGGTTTACGTATAATTCCAAGCATGATGAATAATATTTCATTTGCTAATAAAACACAGCAGAAGGAAATCTTTGCACAGGGAAAACAAATGATTATACCGTGCTGGTATCCGTTCGAGTATGAACCTAGTCCAGTGTTCGAAATTGTTATATTTCTGCAAATGATTTATGCTGCTTTTGCAATTATGACTGTTATTTCTACTGACTTATTACTTCTGTACTTTCCAATAAGATTAATTGAAGAATCTAAACATTTACAAAGAATCTCATTGCTTTTGGAGACACTCACTCACAAAATGGATCCTGAAACTTCTTTACATAATTCAAAGAAGGACATGGAATCTAATAGTAGTAAGTGTTCTCAAGAAGAGATTAAATGTGAGCCTCCTCTCTCATTAAATGGGATGGGAAATAAGGATAAATTTACTAAACTGCTAACATCATGGATTACAAATCACATCATTCTTACACGGTAAGTTTCAATAGGTTGCAGGATCCAAGTGAACAGAATTTATGTCTAAATATAAAATTTTTCAGATGTTCAACTTAATATACATTATTAACGACTTATATTTCTCGAAGTAACGAAAGTCATATGATTACGTTTCGTGTGTTTCAATCAGTTACATATATACATAATATTATCAACGTTTAATATCTATTGTGTAGACATAAAATAATGGACATGTTCTTTATAAAATCTTTAAAAATATTTTTGTGACTCCTGATTTTTTGAAAATAGGTATGCGTTTATTGACGTTGCGGCATTACTCCCTATTACACTTAATACCTTCATTTATATATATCGTCGTCGTCGGAACTGCAATACCCCCTGTGTGGCATTTTTTTAACTTTTCATGTTTTTGCGCCAGTTTATAGTTCTGTGTACTCTGCATACCGTAGAAAAATTCATGTGAAAATAACTTCTGCTTTTTGAGATATAACAACTTTAAAGTACCTAAATTGTATTCAAGACTGTAGTACAGAAACCGGTTTTGTTGCCTTCCTGAAAAATTGATGAATTGCCACATAGGGGATATTGCAGTTCCGACGACGATATATAAATTTTATTCTTTATTCCCAAAAATATTTACAAGTAACAATATCAACATGTTTCCGTTCAATTTCAAATCGTAAAGAAAAGAATATCGAAATTACTAGATGTGGGCTAAAAACTACAAAACTTGTATTTTATAACAGTTAATTTTGCTGAATTTTTCTAACTGTTACCTGGTTTGAAAATTACAGTTATTTATAAAAGTTTAGATTTGTGTTTACAACAACCCACACTTAAATTAAAATCTTAAAAAAAAAAAAAAAAACAGAAGTATTAGAATAAATAAAATGTACGTTACAACCATCCAATTTAAACAAAATTTGAATAAAATCTTTAAACACCATCTTTAAAGGAGGAAAATCTCATCTAATGCTTTCCAGGAGGCAACGTACCAAAAATAGAAGATACATTCCCTCGCTGAATTGCAATGCTGAGGCGCTGGATTAGGAAGGTGGTAGCGCGGGCATCATGCGAAACGATGCGTATTCGCCGACCAACCTCTATAATAAAATTAAGGCCTACCGTACCCAAAGTACCACTTGATTCAATTGCAGTCGCAACAAAAATAAACTTAGCAAGTAGATGACAGTATTTCTGGTTTTTATCGGCCTCTCTAGGAGTAGCTGCACCACCCGCTTTCAAAGAAGAACGAGTAACATTGAAATGGCGAAAGTATCAGCGCAGGTGAAATCCCATAATAGAGGTCTTCCTCTTTTCCATGGAACTAGTGTCATTCCATCAGGTCGGAGCGGCTACAGCCACATGGTTCTCGTACCGATGGTACATTAGCAGAAACTAGAGCTCTGAGGATGACATCATTGACACTAGAATGACGCATATGTCTACCAGCACTCCTGACACAGGAGAGACCATGAAGGTCCCGTTGATCCACGAATGCTCCACAGGCTGGACAACGATGAGGTACACAGACGTATGCTCCTAAACGGAAGCTTTCATTCGAAAGATGTAGACCAAGTGAAGGAGACGGCAATGCTTGGATCAAAGCACCGGACTCAGGTGAAAACGCTGCTAGTAGCCTGGCTTTATCTTCAAGACAAGTAGCGTATTGTAGTATAACTGCGATTGTGTACGTTTGATGATAGGATCGTCCCAAGAAGACTGAGAGCTATTGACATCAAAAAAGGAGAATTTAACCCACTTAACGTAGACCATTTTGCTGAACAATCTTGAATAGATTCATCCGGGTCGAGGCAAAGGTCCAGTGCAAGGATAGACTCAACGAGACGACGAGAGCCATGGAAAGACACTAAAAACGAAGGAATCGTCAAATCCGTGATTCGACGAATGCCAAATCCACCTGACCGAACGGGCAGAGTAGCCTGTAACCAAGTCTTGCCACTCAAGGAACAATTAAAGATCGATTGGAGGCCTGCCTGTAGAACACAATCGTAACTGTAACAATGACTCTTCTCGCCAAGAAGAAGAGCAACGTAAAAAGTACATTAATCGGGGGATGGAAAAAGATGCACGAAGTAGATAGAATGCTGAAATTAAAGATAAGCGGGAAAAGAAAAAAATCAAGTTTAGAAATCTTCTCAATCAGTAGACTGCGAAGATCCTCGGTAGAGACGGCGGAGCCAAGTAGATATGCTGAGGCAGAAGTCATAAATCGTATTCCAGGAGCCAAGTCTATGAATCTTGAATAAAGAGCATCGTTCTGGTCTTGCTGAACATTTAGAAAACTAACTTCGCACTTTGAAAAATTCAGATGTAAGTCTATTTCTGAAGATTAATCCCGAATGTTACGTAAAGTAGAAAGAACTAGGTCTGGATCGTCAGCGATAGTGCCATCATCTTAAATTATTAATAATCTAAGTGGCAACATTATATGTGCATGACCACAATTAGCTTCTGCGATGTTGACTTACAGCAATGAGCATCTCCTCGTGAAGAATCACTTCAAGTGATATGAAATTGATTAATATTGAATTGTAAGTAGGAGGTGACGGATTTTGTTCTCCAGCATCAATATAAAGTAGATGCAGTAATAAGGCCCAGCAGTCCAAACGCTGGTTTTCGTATTTGCCCTCACATTATTCGATAGCGATTATTGCCACCTGAAAGCAGTCCTTAAATTCTATCTAGCGGTAGACACGAAACCTGTTGAATTTCACTGTGCGACTAGGAACCGACGTGAAAGAGTTTGGAGTTATTCTGTCTAATTTTTCTTTGAAATTCCGGTCTAGCTTTCAACAATCATAAAGAATCCAGATTTTTATAATAGTTGTAGCTTGTAGTGTACTGATTCAATAATACAGTGACGTGATTGGAATAACTTTTGACCGAAAGCCGAATGTGGGATAACCTTTTATATATTTGTGCTCATCGCGGACAATAAAGCCCAGTTATAAAACGAAGTGGGCCTTATTTCCTGTGGTAATACGAGGGTCGTGTAATAAGTCTATAGAATCAAAAGAGGTTTACTCTTAGCATCACTAGATTGCTTTTAAAATTTCAGCTATATCCATCATGTGGTTTCATTTTTATAGCAACAAACTTTTGTTCATATAGAAAAAAAATAGAAAATAAAAAAATGAATTTCTTGCGCTAATAAACACTTCTATTTGAAAGGCTTAACGTTGAAGAGATCAAAGCCGAGTTGGATGAAGTTCACGGCAAATCTGCTCGTGCGTTTGTTTACGATCAGGAAATGTCGATTTCAAAGTAAATAATTGCCAATTGTTTATGTTTAGTTTACGTTCGAAATTTAGTTTGTGCTTAATGGCACCAAATTATGTGAGTTTTAATTTCTTGACGGGCGGCAACTGTACACTAAAATAGCAGAAAATATAAGTTCCAAAATGTTATTGATCTCAAAATTTATGATTAGCTTTTTGTCTGTCAACATATTTCATTTTTGCTTAACTCATCGCAAACATATGCAAAAATTATAAATTTCGTATCAGCCTGCTAAATTTTAAGGTTAATGTAAAGCAATGATCCCCAGTAAAAGATGGTAGCACTACCTCCGTATATGTCTCATGTATTTTTGTTTTATTGATACACGAAATTTCAATTCTGCTCCTACAAATTCAAGCCTAGAGAGTTCTAGCTTTCAGGGAAGAAAGTTCATAAGCAATTCAAGAGTTCGATCAATGCCGATTTTTAATTTTGGTTTTCTTCATTCTTAATATTGCTTGATTTTTGCTGTGAACATCAAAACCAATAAGAATGAAGCTCTTTCAACAATGAACAATAAAGAAAATTAAAAATCGGCAATGACCGAACTCTTAAATTGGTTATGAGTTTTTCCCCTGCTAAGAGAAAATAATGCCACTACCTACATTTATCAATTCCTTGGTAACAAATCCAACAAGAAAAATGGGCCACATATTTTTTAAAAAAAATCTTATTTCACAAAAATTCGAAGACTTCCTTAAAATTTCTCTAGTTTTATGATGTATCCTCTTCTGAAGGCTCTACAAATGCACAAAGCTCATAATCAATGAATCATATATGCACATGAGAATTCAATTTCAATCCTATAGTGACAAGCAATTATTTTTGAAAGCTCACGGGAGAAAAGCCTCACTCTAACTTGTAAAACATATTATAACATTAAATAGTTTAATCATAAATAGAAACGCAAAATAGAGCAGTATAAAATAGCTCAGATTAATTCATGTTGTTGGAAGACCACCACTACTTTAATTAAGACCAATACTTCTCAGTTGATGCAAAAAGAAACCACAATGTCTAATATACATCTGTAAAATATATATTATACATATATTAGACATTCAAATATATATTGGTCTAAAAAAATAATAAACAGCTCTCAAGATCATCTTTCATCAATCAACAATCTAACGACTCAATAATACTAAGTTAACTTGTTGCTAAGTTCAAAACGAAGTTTCTATTTTTTTTAACATCGATTGTTGTGCAGTCACCATATATGAAGACAGAAATATAGAAAACAGCTTTCTTCCTTGCAAATTAGAACTCTCTAGGCTTGAATTTGTAGAAGCAGCATTGAAATTCCATGCAACGATAAAATTACATTAGACATATAATGAGTTAGTACTGTGCTGCCATCTTTTGTTGGGGATCGTTGCTTTACATTAACCTTAACAAT
This sequence comes from Lepisma saccharinum, assembly GCA_022664845.1. NCBI lineage: Eukaryota > Metazoa > Arthropoda > Insecta > Zygentoma > Lepismatidae > Lepisma > Lepisma saccharinum. The sequence goes on along the minus strand of JAGDQP010021258.1, from coordinate 16,094 downwards.
GGACGAAAATATAAATTTCGAAACTGAATAAATGTCAATTGTCTGCCGTTTCTTTCTCCAATATGAGTTCGTTTGGATTTAAAACTTTCCATCGTATCTCAGAACAACCAGATGAGGGTAAACAAACAATGACAGCCTAAACGCTATTTAAATAACTGTCCAATATTAACTATCTACTGTTAAACTGTATTGGACATAAGGGAAGCGTTTCTGTCAAATAATATTTTTAACGGTTATACCGAAAAAATTATTCAAATACCATATTTCTGAAAGGATTAAAGGAAGTTAAAGTTTTGTATTAATCGATTAATATATAGGTTACTGAAGAAATAATTTATGTTAAAGGAATATATTTCCTTTCAAAAATGATTATAAAGAGCAACACAAAGGAAATTTTAGTAGACGATGAAACTAATATATAGATAAAAGGAACAGTAGTGAATATGCGAAATGGTGTTGCCGCGTTTACGCCAGAAATAGAGTACCAGTGAAGAAGTAAAAGATCAAGCTTCTATCCATAAAGAACCTGAACGGCGAATGTTCCTACGACGAGTGGAGCCCAAAAAAAATGTTATGGCACAATCTGGCTGACACCTATGACAAGAGATTGAATTTCGAAACTGACATGTGAGATGTCTTGTGTATTAACCCTAGAAAACAAGCATTATGCGTTATCGCAACGCATGGAGTACAAATCAGACTTGTCAAAGCAGACAAGGTCATAAATAAGCTACAAACGATTCACTCTAATTTCATTTCGAAACTGATATTTTTGCGATCTTGAATGTGGAAAATCGTCCAAAAATATTTGTCAAGTCGCATACTTTTCCAGCGACACACTTAAAAATCCTACGATGTCAAAATTCGGTGCAAAGGAAGTACAATCAATGGGTATTAATTATGTTCAGAAAATGATAGCTTCTGTGATGCGTGGCGTCAAATTACCAAACCTAAATAAGAGTGATTTCTATTTTTTCTACATGTTTAGACCAAATAATTGATTTTATGAGACAATCCAGTACTAACGAATAATATAGAATTAAGAGAACTCAGTTGCGGAATCGACATTTTCTAATATAGTACGTGGGCCAACTGCGACATTTTGACCAATTGGTACAAATCAAGGTGGCAAAATTTTATCTATAGTGTATTTTGCCATTATTATTTGTCACTATGCCAGGTGTAGAGAATGGCATGATAACCTTCTGCCAGAGGTAGCTTAAGGAGTGTAATAGAGGTCCCTTCCACTTGGGGTCCTATTGTTGACTTCCATGGGAATACTTATAGCTACTACTGTAATTGTCACACACTTATAATTCATACCTCATTTTATTCGTATTTAAATAGCCTCTCCAAAGACACTAGTTTCACGCAGAAATTATGTGTTGGAGTGAGAATAATAGGTATTCTTCGGGAAATTTTGTGTATACATTTCCCTTCTAGAAATTCTCTGGACTTCCTGGGGGCTGCATAGGTGTTATCAGTGATGATTTGAAAAGATACTTTGATATATACGTAATAAATTATCTATTTTTTTTTACAATGAAATGAATGCATATCTAGGGAAAAATTCTATGAACACTCATATACGTATGTAATGGTTTTGCAGCAGAAAAGGATTTTTATAATATAAGTACCAATAGTTTATACCATAATAGTCACATACAGTTCCTACCTCACTTTATTTGCACTAGAACAAGCTTTATAATGAGGGCAGTCACATAGGGCTATAAAGCATTGTGGTGATAAAATAGGGATTTTTAAAGAAAATTACCTATTGAAAATTCCCGTTTGGCGAAATTTGACTCCCAATGGCAGCCCTATTGCTGCACTGATGGTAAAAACAAATCTTCAAAAGTAGTTTGGTGTACACGTAACAAACCTTTCAAGTTTCGTAACAATCGAACGAATGTATCAATAGGAAGAAGAATTATATGAATATTCTCTACATCTAATGGTTTTCAGCAAAAAGGATATTTTAAATAATAATAGTACCCATAGCTACCACCGTAACTGTCACACACGATTCGTACCTTGTTTTGTTTCTATTAGAACAGGATTTCCAATGATCTTATTTCCATGGAACTATGACGTCTATGTGCAGAAATATGTTGAATTTACCGCAAAGAAAGATACTTCATTGTTGGGTATATGGATGTTATAAAACATATATTAGAAACTCAAATACATACAATGCGTTTGTATTTTATTTGGACTTAAAAGGTATATTTTATTACTTTCACAGAAACTGGCAGATACTATGTAATAATTGTTTTTATGGCAATCTTGGATACAATTTGTTTCTATTTTAATAAAATATGAATGTGAATATTTTATCTAGTGTACTAAAACTTGTAAATGCGTGTTACATATACTTTTAGTTACATGTTAATCGTTTCGGTTTCAGTCAAACATTAATAATAGTATTTTGCCTGGTGAACAGAAACAAATGCATGCTTGTTACATAATACTTTTCATAATAACCTTAGATACATGATATGTTATAATATAATTCTTTTCATTAACATGTTTACATTTTAATGCAACAGTGGTGCATATTTCATTTAGTGTGCAGAAACAAAGAAGCAAATGTTATAATATTTCTAATTAGTTAGCAAATTTAGGCACAAATAAGTATTTATTTTTTACTTAAAATATATGTAATAAATGCGCAAATCTTTTTAATCAATATTCAGTTTCACTCTCAAAGTCAACAGGTTCTTGTGGATCTTGTGTTTGATTTTCACATGTAATGAAGTTACACATCTATGTACGCTTTAGTCTGCTAGCAAGACATGAACATTTAATAAATCATAATATCGTTTACACTTGCATGTAATCAGATCTACCTCAGCCTTTGGAGCTGGAGGTTTTTAGTATCTGTTCAATTGAAAATTTGTTTCCATCCAAAACCCATCCGAAGTTCTTGAGATCTGGTATACGTGGAGAACTTTCTAAAGCACGTGTGCAATTGCTGCTTCATGATTTGCTCGCAATGCGTTCATGAACAAATAATCCTGACATGGTGGATGCAGATCAGATTGAACCTCACCATTCCTTGTAGAAATATCGGGTAACGGAGTTCATTTGCTGAATTTGTTGCAGTGATTGACGTATATAAGGGTTGTTTCATAAATAAGTGGCCTTTTCACGGTGATTCCAGAAGTAGATTTTACTTGACATGATATTGTCTATGCTTGTTAAGACTATAGCCCCCCATGATACACTAGCCTGTCAATTAAATTTCCGTAGAATTCTTCGGGTTGGCTGTGAAGCCATGAAGAAAATTAATTTTTCATTTCGATGTCTGGCGCAAAGCGCCTCTCCCCTAACACGTGAAAATCGTAGGGCTTTGATTTGGGACTATTGGGACGGTGGGATACCAAAGTACGTATAAAGGGAAACAGAAAGTAGCCCAGTCTCGGCTCCCCGAAGCTATAGAAAATTTACTGATGTAAATGCAGTAGGGACTTATGGGCTATCCTCTCTCTCTCTCTCTCTCTCTCTCTCAACTCAATGCTTTTCACGCATATGTCTGTCTCTCTCTAATCCCGCAGCGTTGCTCCCTTTCTGGCATCTTTGAACTGCAGTTCTGTCATAAAGTAATTTTTAACATAAATTTTGTAATTCGATTTCTAGATCTAGGTAATATGTACAATCTTCATTTTTTGACACATTGTTCTTGAAACCTATAACAATACTATGGATTATTTATATTATCATTAATATAATATGAATGATTATATTTCATATTATCATTAGTATGAAAACATTATAAATAACACAAAAACATAACCAGATGGAAAATCGTCGATTTTTACAACAAAATTTCGAGCACGAGAATTTCTTTTCCTGTAAATGGTAGATACATACATATAGGAGTGAAATGTAAAAGAAAGTATAAAAAACTAATTTGCCTTCATCTGATCGTAATATTTCAATCCATTGAAAAGTTACACGATGATTAATAAAAACATTTTTGCGTGTTCTACGTCACAGTGGAGCTTCTTTGTCCTTTTGTGCAACTATAGGTCAGTCTTCCACGAGCAACACCTCGAATGTTATATATAACTTCAAAATTAGAACTTCAGAATTAGAACTTCAAAATTAGAACTTCAAAATTAGATCTTCAAATTGATATGGACATATGGTAATAGAATAATTAATTATATGGATAGGTTTTAGTGAATGCAATTAAATAAATAAAAATATATGAATTGGAGAAAGATAGGGTTTTAAATTATTGTTTTGAGATTTAATGAGGTTATTGACATTGTTGTTGGTTTTGAAATTAATCAGAATTTTATTTAAATGATTTGATGTTTACTATTGTTTGAAAATTATAATTTAATTGGGGATATTACTATTTTGGGGATTTGTCTTGTAATGAAGAAACCAAAAGTTTTTATATATACAGTAGTAAACGTAATTGTTATGTATATGTTCAACTTGTTTGTTTTAGCTATGGGATATTTATAGTTGAGAATCTTGAAATACAGGACGGAAGTAAAGAATTATTACAGAGAGGAAAGATTAATTTTGGGAACATTGGGTTGTGCAATTTAATTATACTTATTATGAAGATAAAGTTGCTAAAAGGAAATTATTAAGTTAGGTCAGAAATGTTAGGAAATTATCGAGGAAAGACGAAACATCACGAATATATAATTGACAATGTTACTTGAGAAGCATGTCAGGGTTTTGTAAAGAGTTCTAATTTGTTTTCAATAAACCAATTGATTTTACCTTCGTGGCTATAACAAAGTTTTATTTTCTCCGCTCTTACCTAGATGTGGCAGAGTTGCAGCGCCGCAAGGCTCTATTGGCTCTTGTCCATTAAATACCTTGTCTTGATGAGCAATTATACGAAGGGGAAAGCAAGTAGTCTCCACTGTGCTCGCCAAAAGAAAAGGTTTATTATTACAGACTTGGAGCATTTACATTCTCTTTTCTCCGGGACAAGTTTTTAGTCAGGTTATTGCTTCATATCGTTATAGATAAACCTACGGTTTCTAGTTTAATATACCCTGAGATGTTTTATGAAGAGGAAAACTACATGAGCTAGCTGGCTATCCAATATTAAAGAATCTACGTTACTAGAAAGCATTTTTACTACTACTACTATGATAGACATAAAAGAACATACAAAACTAATTATTTCAAATATGTCGACCATCAGTGAGGCGCAAGATAAAATCTGGAGCGGTATAATATAAACTGAAGAGAGGAAGAAAATGAGGAAGATTATGATTCTAGCGACATGCAAGGTACTTACAATGTGCTGAGAAGGACCAAATTTAAACAAACACAAATGAATAGAAGTAACAAAGATAAGAAAAGTGAAATTATAGAAATTATGCAAGAGCTGTTACGCAGAATGGATGCGCAAGAGAAAGAGAGATGAAAGAATAAGGAGGCGCGAGAGGAGGAGGGACGAAAGGAGAAGGAAGCGCAAGAGGAAGAGAGATTAAAAAAGAAGGATGAGCAAAAGGAAAGGAGTAAAAGAATAATAGATGTGCTTAAACAACGTCAGGAGGAACTCAAAGATTCTTGTTTTGAGTTAATAAGGAAGTAAGGTAATACTGTGACGAAAGTACAAGCAATTAAAGAGTGTATTGGAAGGTTAGATAATTGTATAACGGAAGTGCAACAGCAGAATGGTCATATTGAGGGAATGAAAGTAGACCAGAATGATGTAGTTTTGCAGAATACTGAGAATATTGAGCAACTTAGAAATAGTGAGAGTTCGCGAGAAGATTTGACAATGGAAAAAGTTTCAAGATATATGGATGAGGAATCAATCATTAATGAAGAAATATACGAAGGAAAAAGACAGGAAAGTCAAGAAGTTGTTATGAAGAAAGCAAACAAATGATATACAGAGGGTTGAAGAAAGCTTGGGTAAAAGTTTTTTGAGAATTGGTACTAATGAATTGAAAATTACTGTGATGAATTATGGGTAATTGTTACAATAGGAAGATAAAGAAGTTGCGGGTTTTGATATTCCTGAAGCTAGAGAATATGTAAATAATGTTGATGTAGTTTACATGAAAGTAAATACCGGATTTGTCCAGAGAAGTGGATTACGACTTCGTGAAGAGCTGCAAAGAGTAATGGAAAGTTTGTCCAGAGAAGCCGATAATGTAAGTCAAGGTGAGGAAACACTAGTAACTAAACATGATATTGATATGGAAGGTGTTTTGTTTCGAAGTTCAAATGGTGTGGCTATGACTAAGATTTTTAAAGAAGTGTTTGTAGATAAAAATGTATCATTAGGAGTAGTAACAGAAAAGAGGTTGATGTGTGACAAGAAAATACAGGGTATGAAAGTGAAGTGTGCTGATCAGACAATGTGTAAAAAAAGAAGGGAGTCGTGGAAAGAAAAGTAAAACATATTGGAAACGTAGAAAAGAATTATGAAAAGGAGATTTAGAGACTGGTTTGTTAAGAGAAGAGAATAATGTTTTTGAGGAATGTATGACTAGTAAGGAAGAAGAGAGTAATGTCTTTGAGGAAGGTACGACTTGCAAGGAAGAATTAAGAAGGAGTGCAAAGTTTAATATGAGTATTAACCATTTGAAGATCAATGTTTAGAGCCTTGAAAGGGAATTCAATGATGAAGATACCCCGCAAGGTTGGGAAATGGATAGTTTGAGGCTTGAGGAGATATCAGATAAAATAGGCATGGAGCAAAGTGATATACAGAAGGTAGAAATGAGTAAAAGTAAAGGGAAGTTGCAAATTAAGCAGAAGAAGAAAAGGAAAAGGAGGCATAAAGGGAGAAAGTATAAAGAAAAGTATGGTGGAAGAAAGATGTACAACAGGATGGTAAAGGAAAAGTGAAGAAAAAAATAAGAAATAATCTTAAGACTCGTCATTTTCGAAAATCTAGAAAACATCGGGTAAAAATTCAAATTCCTAAGTCATTGTCTGGAAACCCACTGAAATTGGATTTCAATTTACAAATTGAAGTAGGGAGTGATGAAAGAAATCAAGGTGAGTTGTTATCCAATGTAGAGGAGATGGAAATGAAGATCCAATTACTGGATACAGAACCATCATATTTGACGAAGAATAGATTTTATTTAGAATATATTAAGGTGATTGCAGGGAGGACTGGTGTGAAAAATGTCAGTATGGCTGATATGGACATATGGTTATAGAACGGTTAATTATATGTAAAGGTTTTAGTGAATGCAATTAAATGAAGGAAAATACAGACTGTTCCAAATTTCGTGTGTAAATTTCATTGTTCCAGTAAACAGGAATCGGAAGAGCTAGAACAACCAAATTTGGAGGGATTCAGATGAAGGTCTGAAGTTTTGTTTGAGACCAAAACGAGGTCACGGGAACAATGGACTGATACAAGGTCAAAGGTTAAAATGTGATTTTTCCATATGGGATTTCAATGTCAAATGGTGATCTCATACGCCATTCTTTCGAATATTGATCTCTGGTAGCAAAAATTGGTATATGTGCATAACTTCTGATGCTAAGTAATGTGCTAATGAGAAATGTGGCCAGCTGTGACCTTGTTACCCCTAGAAGGTCACCTTTGTAAGATTAGCGCTCCTTTCAACAACTTAACGTACAAGATTAATTCTATCGATAAAGGCGACAACGAATACACAAATAAAGGATCGATCGAAGATTTCATTTAAGCAAAATTGAAAGATCAGAAATGTAACAAAAGGTCAAGTAGCTTAAGTGTCATATTTCAGACAATGACGACTAACGCTTTTCCAGGGAAATTGTGAAGTCTGGAAGGCTTGTAATTGTTGATTATGTTCATATGCTGAGGTAAAAACGTTTTTCTAGCTTCAGAGAAGTCAGTAATATTTCCGAGGTCAGATTTCAGAGTAGTGTATTATGCAGCTGAGAAGTTTGAAGAATGAATGGCGTTAGTCAAGTAACGTTACAGCACTTATCTGCTAAGACAAAACCACCCGAAAAATATCGCTCATACGTGTCCTTTGTTTGCCCCATGACTTTAAGGGAGGATTGCTATTGAACCATTTCGCATTAAACTGTCTTCGAATGAAGTTATTGGTGTCGTTGAAACAGTTCTTAAAAAAAAATGTGTGCACATAATTATTTCGTGAATGCTTTCTAATGGGAAATGGGAAGAGGCGAAGAAATTCCACGGGAAACAAATTGCTTCCCCATATCTAGAATGGGATGCTCGGTTATCGTTTGTTTGCAGTCCCTTCGTGACTTTGAGGCATAAAATCTTCTGTTTACGTTTTGGGCACAGGTACAAGATAAGTCTGTTTCATTTACAAGGGTGGTTTGGTGTTGTTCGAACAAATAATCTTGTTGAGGAGAGACATTGAGGCCCTTGAGTGTTCATCTTGAATCTTAAATGCGTCAGTGATTCTTGTTTTTAGTTGTGATTTTTCTAAGAGCAAGAACTGTTGAATTTCTTTTGTTTTTGCTATACTCATGTGAGTTTGAAAGTTTGTATCGTATTGCCGCAATGGATACTCTTTCAAAAGAACAGCGTGCAGATTTGCTAGAGTGGTACATTTTGAGTGGGAAGTAGGTCACACAAACACGAATAAAGGCGTTTGGACAATGGGGTGTGAAAACAAGCAATATACAACTTATTCGTCTGTATGAAGTTTCGAAATAACTGTTTCAATAAGGAGCCCCTTTCTCGGCGACAATGATAAGCCGGTCGACCAGCAACTGTCTCTATCGACGAAAATAAACGCAAAGTGATTCGTTCTGTGCTTAGATCACCCAGAAAATCTATGTCGAAGTTTTGCACTGAACGTTACAAGAAGTTCGTTGAATAGGATATTGCGTGTGCTGTAACATGTTCTCCGAAGGATTTTTAGAATTGAAATTTGTGGTGCAGTGGTTCCGTCTTGACCTTTCATTTGGACGACCCGGATGCGATCCCCAGTCAGCAACGTGTTTTTTCAACTAAAATGATAGCTTCAACTATTTACAGAACTGAATCAGAGATTCTTCTTGGGCTGCTGAGAGGAGCATCAATTACTAGAATCAGATAGTAAACCGTGTGTTTGCGTTTGTTCTTTAGGATAATAATAAATCAGTCTAGTTTCAAGGTTTTCATTTATCTTTTTCTATCCTTCGCTTTATTTCCATGATTTCATCAATTCCTTTTCTCTCTTTCTCTCTTACTCATTCCGCAAGGATAAATTGAACCTTTCGATTGCTAAGCCAACGCTATAGCAACTGACCTACGGCCACTCGATCAATCTCGGTCTAAATGTCGATCCATCCACATGGCATTAAGATGCAATATGCCGACTAACAGAGCGACAGGTTTATATATTATACTTGTTGGGTTTGCATTTTATTTATAGCTTTCATGGACCTATGGATCACCCTGAGATAAGGTTTTGTGGAATGCGGTATAGAGTCAGCCAGGCCCTAAGTTGGAGGTACCATCCCGGTACATGCCGTCAGCACTGGTACTGAACCGAGGACCTCCTGAATACGAAACCAACGCTCTACCAAGTAAGATAGGCCGCTCGGAAGAAAGTCTACTCATGCACGCACACACACAAATATTTGTCTAGAAAAATGAAGATCTTAATTTATCTAAGATATTCTCGATGTGATGCTCAAAGATCCATCCTTGCATCTGTATCTGTTGAATATACATAATATTGTTACTATAGCTTAACACGGAACATATTTTGTATATTTTTCTACTAACATCTTCTTTGTAACATAAATAACAACATAATATCAGAAATTATAAAGCATAAATATCGTGTATCGTGCCCCATGTTTAAGAACTAATAGAAATAGACCGTTTCTCTTGTCTTTCATGCATAATGTTTGTGTTCTATTGAATTCATTAAGAAATAAATAATTACCTAGTGTTGTATCTCTATGTTTTATTCAAAATTTAATCCTATAATTTCATGGATTACAAGTGCATTTGTGATGAATCTAATATTTTAGTCTGCGTTCTAACTTCAACGTCGCCTCAGAAGTGAAAATATAAATTGTGTTAAGATAACGACAGCGAAAATATCAGATGATCCAATTGAATATATTATTCAGGGGAATGAGTAATAGCAAAACAGTTTAAGATTCCCAGTTACCAAAGCATTATCCTATAGAAAATGATATAGGCCGCTTAGGAGTGTTTATCAAAACAGTACACATTGAGGGGTCTACATTCATTTTGAATACCTTGGAATCACACATTTCAGCTAGTATGTACTGAAGCAGTGCAATGAAAACACAACTCTTCTAACATCTTCTGAAAGATATAAAAACGAATAGGCAGACCAAACTATCATCTTCTACACACTTATGCCCAAAATGTTCATACACGAACACACACCATGTAACTAAAATAACATAGGTGGCCAAGTGGCAATCGCGCTTCTATGTTATACGCAAGGTCACAGGCTCAATCTTCGTCGAGGTTCATGAAACAAAGGTTTGGAATCTATTTACAATAAAACTGCAGATTAAATCCTTACAAATCGACTGACTTACAGTACTTTAGATGTTAACAACGATTCAACAACAATTAAAGCACTAAATTTGAAAAACTATACAATAAAAAAAAAGTACAATTAATAATAATAAACATCAGAATAAAGTCACATTGGTGCTGTTGAGCACAAGAGACGTATAGACACTAACCAACCAGAAAACAAAGGACTCTGAGCCAAGAGCCACTAACAAAAAATAAGCTAAAACAGCAGAGAATAGAAAATTAAGGCCACTTTAGACGACAACATTTATGTTACGATGAATCTTACGATTAGCAGTAGTTTCAGAGTGTGAAAGCAAGAATGCTACAATAGGGCAAAAATGCTATGGTATAAATCCATAACTTTTATTTCTTTTTACGCTGGCACACTGCTTTCGCTAAGATTCATCGTACGAGAAATTGTATCGTCTAAAGCGGCTTTTATACAGTAATTGGCTCAGTAAAAGGGATGCAAAATTGGTACTTATACACGCTAAGGGAGTTCCAGAACATAATTTTAAGAAACCAAACTGGAATACGAATTGTGATGGTTCCGGGAGGGCCATGTTTCATGTCAGACTAAGTTTCAAGAAAAAGTAACCCTACTGAATTATAAAAATGAACTATTAATTCAATAATTATAACAATTGCCGTTAGTTACTTACAATGTATTAATAATTAACGTTGTTAAAGATATTCAATTTCTATGTAACATTTCCGTTATTTTATCATTTTAATCATAATATTTGTGTTCACGCGGCGCGGAGCAAGTAAGCGATTTCGCGGCATATTAGTGTGACTGTGCACACCGTTTGAGAATCACTGTTATGATAAATCTAGTAAACGTTGGACAGGCACCGCACAGGGTTTTTTGGCGATCCAATTGTAACTTCATAACGCAAAATTAATTATACTCGAGTGGATACATACAGGTTGAAATCGAAAGATGTGGAGAAACTTCGGGGGGTGATTCCTGAGATCAAAACAAGAAAGAAAGTCTTCTGTCAAGTTCTCGAATTCCGTTTTGTGCAGGAGATACAGGATTGCCAAGTTGGAATCCAAAATCGACTGTTGACAATTGTAACTGAACAGAAAGGCGTTTAAGAACCTCGGGAGGTAATTCGCGAGGTCAAAACAAGAAAAAAAAAATGATCTGGAAGTTTCTCGAATTCCGCTTCGTACAAGAGATACAGGATTGCCAATTTGGAATCCAAAATCGACTGTTGACAATTATAACTGAACAGAACGATGTGGACAACATGCGAGAAGTATTTCTTGATACAAAACAAGAAGGAAGGTCCCAGCAAAGCAAAAAGGTTGCATCATTTCATAGAGGTGGCCGAAGGTGGGGGAAAGTAAATGTCAGGGCGGGGTCGGATATCAAGAACGACAGAAGTGGCGATTCAGGGCAACGTGACACTGTGCGGATTTAGGCTGGAACATTCAGCAGTTACGTCAGTCATTGATGCGTCATGTGAACGCTTGCATTGAAAGTCATGGGCGCATTAAGAACATTTAGTGTGATTAAACTAGAGGTAAGTAATCTATTGCTGTGTTATAAGTTGGCTACAAAATTAGTTTTACTGAGAGCGAAGTATGCATTTCTAGCCATAATTACTCTACAGGATATCATTCATGCTCCGCGTGTTGCGCATGACTTTGCCCATCATCTGTGTGTTCGCTATCCTTATCTTTTCAGTCATTCGCTTTGTGAGCATTCGTCGTAGTTGTCCACGTTACTTGTTACGAGCGAAACTTGCGTCTGACGGACGTATCGTCTCGATCATGCGACACAACCATCAACTACCAGACTGCTCCTGTTTATTTAGACACCTCTGTCTGCGAAACTATGTATGGTAGATTTTCAGGATGTTCGTATATATATGTTTCCTGTATGGTTGTCTGGACTCACCTCCTGCAGTTTGTCCATATCTTTCTAATAAGTTACAATTGTCAACATTCGATTTTGGATTTCAAGTTGGCAGCCCTGTATCTCTTACACGAAGCGGAATTCAAGAATACGAGACTTGAGTTTCTTCCTTATATTGATCTCAGGAATAACCTCCCGAAGTTTTTCCACATCTTTCGGGTTCAACCTGTGGGAAAACAAAAGGGCATATAGATAAAAATTTTTTTTTACAGAAGATAAAGGTAAACGCCCGATTTAAAAACGCACTATAAATAAAATTAAAATCATTTCTACTTTTAGATTTTTGTGTGAGGTTGGCTCTAAATGAATTATCATAACAGACAATTAAAACTCATTGTTCCACATTGCGTAGCATGTTACAAGTAGTTGTTTTAGTTATGAATTTGGTTCGGAACTTCTACAAAGGATCAAAATAATATATATATATATCGGAATGTTCCTTTTAGTTTTGAATTGGTAAAGTCAAAGATAGACGGGAGTGGTTTCAACCCTCAACCCTTTATTTATATACAAGAACAAAGTTAATTAAATTACCGTCCCGAAGAATACTGTTTACAGGTATTTAAGTATGGACGATTACAAAGATATCTGATTCTATGCAGTGATCAGATAGAGACTGTGGAAAATAGGAAGACACTAGTTTCTTAGCAAGCTGCGTGTCGGGAAGTTCCACCAATTCCTTGGCGAATTGCGTACAGGAGAAATATTAAGGTAAGAGTACACACCAGTTCCTTAGCGAACTACGTGTGCGGATGACACCAATTCGTTAGCAAATTACGTGTCAGGTGGTTGTACCAGTTCCTTGGCGAAGTGCGTAAGGATAAGTTAGGGTTTTATAAGTGAGAGTGCACACCAGTTCCATAGCGAACTACATGTGCAGGATAGTACCAGTTTCTTAGCGAACTGCGTACCAAGGATGTTCCAGTTTCTAAGCAAACTGCGAACGGATGAAGGAGAGGAGCTGACCACCCGGGGAATGAGTGATGGCTCTTGCTCTGTGAGGTCTTTTTTAAAGGTGACTGTAGGGGTGGCTTCTCTTGTTTCTCCTACTTGACTCCAGCTCCCTCTGTCTTCCGTTATTCGCTCCATCTGGTGTTAGTTTGCGGAATTGCCCGTCGTCTGCTCCAATGTGTGTGTATGACTTGTTTACATACATAACCACATGTTTGTTCTATAAACATGTATGTTATTGTTTATACAATGTCCACGTGTTCGTAATACACGCTGGTCATTACGATATATATAAATATATATACAGTATATATATATATATATATATATATATATATATATTTACATCCGTCTACCATTATGGAATCCTTGACAGGCTGTATGTTTGTGGGACCCACCATTGATTATTATGTATAATTATATGTAAAAGCGTATATTAGACTTAGAAATTATCGTTATCAACGCTATTTACTTCGATTTTAGAAAATCCAATTTTTTACCCTCCCTATTCATGCAATAGTCAATGTGAATCCCCTTTACTCTTTTACCATTGCGAGACCCATATACGAATTTTTCATACTATCATTATGAAACCTTTCTATGTTCAGTCGTACCAACCTTTGTGCTTCATGTCAGTACTTCGAAACATGATGGTATCAGGAAGCGATAAATGAAAAATTGAGTTGTGTAAAAGCATTTTATAATTTTTTCCTGCATATTATTTTTCAAAATGTTATACCCAGCTGCCGTGGCTCAGTGGTAGAGCATTGGCTTAGCAATGGGGAGAACGCGGGTTCAAACCCGGGTCCGGACATCCTGACTGAGGTTTTCCCTGGTTTCCCTCGGTCACACGAGGCAAATGCTGGGATGGTACGAGAGAATTACATGCAACATTCCTTTACATAAAGATATCATTAATGGTACCGGTAATCCAGTTGTGTAAAAATAAAGGAAAAATAAACAATTACCACTACTGGGAATGAAAACAGGATCCCCGATTCCGGACGAGTGATCTACAAGTAAGTCAACGAGGTCTTTATGTGAAGGAAACTAGCGTCTAATTCTTTCCTGTTACACAATTCCGGGAAGGCTTTCTTCATTAAAAAAGATTTTTGAATTAAAAGTCTCCACTTGTAGTCGATTCTCTTTACTTTCCACTCAGCTGAAGCAAAAAGGAATTCTCAAGTACACAGAACTTGGTCGTGGCTGTAGTAGCTTAATTGTAGAGCACTAGGCAGGCAACTGGGAGATCTAGGTTCAGCATTTGTAGCAGAAGAAATGTAATGTTTTGTAACAGAATTAAAACGCTTCAGCTTAGTTCGTGGAAACGTACTCATCAAGACACCCCATGCAGATACATCGTTGAATTTTTCTACATCCTTTTTTTAAAAAACAAAAGCTATATTCCGTCTTAGAAGTACCTTTCATGACCGCGAATTCTTCATTCAATTTCTTGATTTTTTGATTTGCTACACATTCTTTGCGTTAGATTAGCTGAAATTATTTCAAGTTGGTTCTGTTAAACTGAATTAGGAGATGTAGGATAGGTTACTCTGTTCTGTTCTTTCCATAATCTGGATTGCTTCCCAATTTTCTTTTATGGACTGAATAGACAATTTTGTCATAACTCAGTTACGTCCGAGAGATGACGTCCCTCGACGTTCAGTTTTCCGGTGCAGGGATGGGGAAGGTAGAATCTAGTGCATTGGAGTACCACCCCGGTATTCATATTGTAAGTCTGATGAAAACTCTGCAACCCTTCAGTGAGGGTAGCCGGGAGCGGGCTCGAATTCGCGTGCCTCCCCATTACCCATCGGAAATCCGCGACATTCCTAGTTGCCACGGGGCTGTGTGCTGCACGCCTGTTGATGCGAAAACAATATGCTTTGAAAAAGTTTTAAACCTTCAGAAAGCAATCTATAAAACGCAAAAATGTCAATTTTCAACCCGGACACTCTGATCACTTTCGAAACCGTGACAAAATCCTTACATACGTAATTACTTTCTATCGAAAATTAAGCTATGATTTGCAGTTCAGAACTTTTGTAACAACGCGTAAGAATTATCTTTGCACTTAGCATTTTTCTAATGTATGAGACTCTGTTATGACCTAAGCAGCATAATATTCATTTTCGTCTCCTCCAGGAAGTACTAGAAGTTACTCAAAGCAGTGCAACCTGGATTCTGTCAGACACTTTCAGTGGTGGTGTTATCCCCAAATTCTCGAGCACCCTTCCCCAACAACAACAACAACAAAAATAAATAAAGAATAAATAAAAATAAACAAATAAAAGTAAATATAAAAAATAAATCTAGAAATCTATTGAGAACCTGCAAAACTCTACTTACACACCCGAAACTGACATTTTTGGCAGAATCGCTGAGTGCAAAGGATGATTATTCATAAATTTTGAATTTACCCATTCAACGACTCCTTAAATAATAATTTTCACCTGGGGCGGTTTAGTTGGAGTTTATTTTACTATTTCTAACGTATAAGCAATAAGTTCTACTATTTCTAACGTAAACTGCCATAATTTTATCTAACGTTGTTAGTTATGTAAGAAGAAAGAACAGACTTTGAATAGTTCTAAATCAATTTAGTGAATTCGGATCGTTCAGATCATTACAGATTCCTAACAAGTAAGTATGTTGAAATTGGTGCTGGCAAGGATCAACAGGTTTCCTGGAGGTATCTTCCCAACTTATGTGGGGGAGGTGTATTTTCTCAGTGGAATACATAAA
>JAGDQP010021257.1:17495-32006 GCA_022664845.1 Lepisma saccharinum | reverse complement strand
TCTGCCAAAATTTAATTTTCTGTTCGTTTGATTTCCTCTCTTATTGTTTGTAGGACAAAGGTTATTATGTTTGTTAGCCTTTTTTTCATTGGATTTGTTTCCCTTATATTTTATTTTCTTGACTTCACCATTCTTCCGTTTATTTAAAGGAACAGATAAAACCATTGAAACTCTCTGCAGCTTACTACTTATATTCTACTTCTGACATGTCCTCTTGTCGTTTGAAATTCCATGCATTTTTTAGTAAAAAATAACTGTCTCTTTTAACTAACGTACTTCTCCCAATTATTAAAACTTTTTTTTTTCTATAGTTGTGACTAAGGGTGTTCGGAAGTCTAAAATCAATTCCTGAATATTCTGGAATGCCAATATTCTGAAATTCTGACTTTCGGCATTCTGGAATCCTGATTTCACTTCCGGAATTCCAAACAACCCTAGTGTGATCAATTAGAGTGATCTGAGAGAAGATGCCTATCGGGGTAGGATGACTGCAGTAGTGTAAATCCATAACTACAGCACTAAATGGAATACTCGTAAAGTGTAAAAGAACAATTCAGTAAGCCCTCTAAGAGGCTGTAATGAATGTTGTGGAATCTGTCACGCGGAGATAGTATTGTAAAGAATCGTCTTTTTTTATTTTTGTATATTCTTTTTCATGTTTTTTTAAACGTCATTTTTTTCTTTTTTTTTTTTTTTTCAAAGCAAGAATTTAATGCTCAGCAGCATTTAGGCTTTCACACATTTTTTTTCCATTTTACTATTGCTTTGTTTTCCTGCAGCCTTACATGCCTGCAACCAGGCAAATGATGGTTTTATTCATTCACTGCCACATTGCTATACTTCCTATATCTACGAAATATGCCATCATCCCGTGCATACATCTGATTCAACGAAGGAAGATATCTATTTTTGATCATATATACCGCCCACAAAACTCAATTATCTTTAGCTCAAAATCCCAGGAAATAACCTGCTTTTATTCAGTGACAGAGATATATGTTTATACCTTTACTAGTACATTGTGTTTCACTATAAAAGCTCGGTTCCAACCCTCGTCCCATACTGTGAAAATATGTACAGATAGAGACAGTGTAACAAAATATATTTTATTTTATATGCATATATCAAAAGAGCTGTCTGTATAAATGCATAATGAATACTCTTGTAAACAAGCAACTACATATAGATATAGGTTTATTCTAATGAGTCTGTTGCAATAGGGCTCTGAGAAGTATTATTTCAAAACATACCATAACGTAGCCACGTCCCGCGACTTCCCTCGCGCTTTTTTAAATAGCTATCTGCATGTAACAGTATGGGGGGCATTTGAAAATTTGAATTTTAAAATAGGGTGGCAACACTGACACCTGAGGTGATTGGAATGTCTGTAAGACCTGTCCCAGTACGTAATGAACATATGTGTCAAATTTAGTATAAATCAATGTGCACGTATTGATAATGGCCTTTCTATAATTTAATTTTGAAATAGCCTGGCAACACTGACACCTGAGGTGATTGAGGTCGGGGACACCAAAACCTTTCTCCCATTGTGTCGAATCATGTTTAAGCTAAGTTTGAGGCAGATACGGCATGGAATAAATGTTTTAAAATTATTTTTAAAAAGTTGGCAACACTTAGAACTCGGCAAACCTGAATATCTTACATACGCGTATACCAAAAATATTCGTAATCTAGGGTTTAATTTAAATTGTATTTCTTCTTAATTACCTATATAAAAGTAATTCTTACTTAAAGAGATGTTGGCAGTATTACAAATTGCTACCTTGAAATAAACACCAAATTAAAAAAAAAGAACTATATGGTTCACCAGATATTGTAAGAATAATGAAATCGCGACGACATGCTTGGAAAGTCGGATGGAAAGAGACCTTTGGGAAGACCGTCGTTGGGAGGACAGTATTAGAAGATATCTTCGAGAAGTAGGTGTTCTTGATAATAACTGCCTTGATGTTGCCCAGGATAGAATTCAATGGCGAACGTTAGTTACTGCGGCGATGAACTTGCGAGTTCCGTAAGCCATAGAGTTAGTTAGTTGGTTTAGGCTTATATTAGAAAATAAAATTAACAAGTGATGTAAATTTATGTACAGCTATGAACATTTAATTCGTTACATTTGAACCTTCTTGTTAATGATGCTGTCCCCACATTTCAATACGCTATTTCATTTGTGTACAGTTAGAAATGTATGGCTTTTCCTACGCCAATCCAATGGTGGCTTGTTCCAAAGGAGCACACTAGCAGTCTCACCTTACAGCCGTTGAGTGCCACAAGGTGGGAGAGCAGAATTGATGCCTTGACTCCACTTAGATATCTAATAAGGGATGTTTATGATGCTTACGTTTAAATAAGTAACGCCAATAAAACAAACAGAATGGGCACTCATGATGCCCAATGTATAGCAAACCAATTGCATGCATTTCCTTCACTCACTATCATTTAGTCCACAATAATGCACTGAACAAAATTCGTCAAGGCATTGATGTGTTAGATGCAGTCAATTTCGTTGAAATTATATTAAAGTAATTTGAAAAGAACATAAATTATGAGAGATTTTAATGTTACTTATTTGATACAATGGAATTGATATTGTATTTAGGAATGGAGATGACCCAGAGATATATAATACAGGACATATCCTAAACCAGAAGAGAAAGACTGTTTCAGTACGAGACAAGGAACGAAAGAATTGTAGATCCACAAACTGTTTACAAAATGTATTTCTACTACAAAGTTGTAGATGTGATTGTTTTAGGTTTAAGAGAGATCTAAGCAATTTAAACATCGCAGAGAGTACTTCAATCTTGTTTGCCATTTCAATAATCTTAAAGATTTGTCATCTCAACTATTATCTAAAAAAATGCACTAAACTTGTCAGCATTCCAACAAATAAAGAATCCAAGAAAATTAATGCCATTGATTTAAAAGACGTACTGAAAGTGTTATCCGAGTATCCGCTTTAAATACAAAAGCACACCCCAAAGAGACTTTATCATTAATTAGAAACATCTTTGCTCTAAATGTGAGGGTTTTACTTAGGATATTGTTAACTTTTGGGGGTAACAGCGCAAAGTAAAGCTAATAAAAAAACTGTCTATGGTCTTCCATGTTTAAAAGGAACTCTAGTGGTCCAGCAATGATATCGATACAGCAGCAACTGGCTGAGACATGAGACTACGCAATTCTAGTAAAGAAATTTGTCACAATCAAAGCCGAAAATTATTCTTTTAATTACAATAATCAATTAGGCTTCAGTTAGAGTGTTATTATAATACCCGAGTCATCATGTTTTGTTCATGTAACAAACTACGTTTCATATAAATATAACCAAAAATTAAAATTCTTAATCAAGACTAAACATTTTTCTTTATTTTTTGTATAAGCCTGTGGAATACAGTGAAATTGAAATCCCATATCGTCACCTTAATTGTGAAACCACGTAACTGCAAAAAATATTGATTTTGAGATTTTTGCATTAAATATTGGTAACATCAAGCTACACCTCTCACTGAAATGTGAAGAGGTTATTTAACTCAAAAATCACAAATTTCGAAGCGAAACGTCCATATAATCAATGGAAAACAGGTGTTAATTTTAGCTGTCCTGTTAAATGGCTGAAACGGAGTTATGTGGTTTTACAATTAAGTGGACGAAATTAATCTGTGTAGTACTATGCTTTAATGTCGTATTTTAAAAGTTATTACTACATACATTAGCACAAATTGGTCATAATAATTTTAAATATAATAGCGTTAATTGGTCACAATAATAAATAATAATTGGTTATAAAGTGTCGATTCATTTAGGAAAGGAAAGCAATGCATTTACCCTTAGATTTTTTTAAAATAAAACAAGTATTAAGTAATTATATCTTAACAATTTCATTACTGGTTACTGAGTGGGGGATTAAAAGGTGATATTTGGCAGTACAGGCGAAACAGCTAGCGCCGGGCTTGTAAAGCATAAAATAATCTTGTTCATCCAAAAACTTCAAACCATGTTACGGACGTTCAAAGAAGGTGTTTTTTTTAGAAGCTAGAAGTTCCTTTTAAACTCCACTATTTCTATATATTAATACGGTTTGGTTCACTACATTTATATTGAGTGCGGTTTTCATTCCAATTTTTTACAAGTCTAATTAATTGTGCCGTGCTATTATATCCAGAGGCTCATTCACTTAAAACGATACCTGATGAAACCCTCTCAGAAACCAGTTAGTCTCGAAAGGGATAATCAACTATGTTAATAATGGTGGACTCTTATTATATTTGAACCTGTCTGCGAGTGAACAAGATAACGTTATACATATTCAGAACAGCACCAAAGATCACAGAACGGAAGAGAGAGAGAGAGAGAGAGAGAGAGAGAGAGAGAGAGACAGAGAGAGACAGAGAGACAGAGACAGAGAGAAGCCATCAACGGTTGATCTTATCTTTGAGCCATTACAGCTTCTTTGGCTGATTTTTCATGTAGAACGTTTGTTGAGCTCACAAGAGAAATTGAGCAATGTTGCCAAGTTTGCAAGAGATTTATCACGATCTACAACAGATAAAATCTTAAGTTCTCTTCAGCATACTTGCGACCATTTTGGAGTGAAAATTCGAAACTTCAATGGATTGTAAAAATATTCTTTAATAGATTAACCTTTCAAAGTTCATTTCAACATTCAACTTGTGTTATATTTTTGTTTACAAATTATTTATTTATTTATTTAAAGTACATAGCTTAGATACAGCATGTGGTAGCCATTTTACACTAGGATGTAACAGGAAAATAGTAAAAACAATAAAATAACAAAAACAACTATAATTGTACAAAGATAAATACAATAAAATACTATAGATGTAAAAGTAAGATTCACAAAGTTTCATAAAGGTACTTTTGGGAAGGTAAAAGTCAGCAGGGTTGGTCAGTGAATGATAAAGTGCGGGAAGTCTGATTTGGAATAATTTCTTTTCTAAAGATAACCTTCGAGTTCTGATGTAAAAACAGTCATTACACCTGCTATTAGCTCTCGGAACACGTAATTGAAACAATGGGACAAGATCATTTGTGTGGACGTTACCATTCATTATGTCAGTGTTGTCCAACCCGCGGCCCTCTTATTCATTTTGCTGGCACTTGCCCTTCTTAATGGATAAAAATATTAATTAAATATTTGGAAGAAATCTTACACCATTAAATGATAATAAACAAAATAAAACAGTATAAATCGTATTCGTGCAAAACAGTCGTTAGAATGCGAACTACCTGGCGGTGTTCAGTAAAATTCAAGGAAATGCCATCAGGAGTGTTCATAACAGCAATTCAGGACAGAGTGACCAATGCTCAACATTATTTTCTTCCCGCTGCGCTGTAGGGCATACAAAAAAGCAGATTTAGCGGAAAACCGCTGACATTGTCAACGCTGCCCATCAGATGGCAGTTTCTTTCATTGCCAGAGATGGCAGCACCTTAAAATCTTCATTTCTCCTATAATGGTAACCTCGATAATAAGCTTCACTCTACGACCGTTATAATCCGTGGCGTGCGTGCTTCGATTTTCACTATCATTCAGCACTACCTAAAATGGCGGAACTAAAGAAACGGCGTGTTGAAGATGAGAAACGACAATTTCAGTCCAAGTGGCAGGAAAGTTACTTTTTTGTTGAACATAATAGAAAACCACAGCGTGTTATCTGTTCTCAAGTCTTCGAAAGGGTATAATGTGAGTAGACACTATACGAGCTTGCATAAATCAAAATACGACCAATGCCAAGGAAGTGCCAGGAGTAGTCTGTTTAATCATTTGAAGCTGAAACTAACTAGACAGAGGAATATCTTTCAGCAACCATCAAACACTGCTGGTATGAAGGCATCTTATGAGGTACGTTTAGAGCTAGCTGAAAGTAAAAAGTCTTTTAGGGATGGTGAGCTCATTAAAAGACGTGCTGTAAAATTGGCATCTTCATTTGGAGATAATAAGGTGGCTAAAAATTGTCTCATCAGACTGTAAGTAGAAGAATGAATGTCGGAATTAAAATCATTAGAAACCAGCACCAATGGTACTGACATATTCAACGCACTGGAAAATGTAATTTCTAAATATGGAGGTTTTGGGAAGTGCTCTGGCATTGCAACAGATGGAGCTAAAGCAATGGTTGGTCATAGAACTGGGTTACTAGGACGGTGTAAAGAAAAAGGTATACAGTGTTTGTTTTCCCACTGCATTATCCACCAGGAGGCTCTCTGAGGAAAAATTTTAAGGCTCAGTGAGACAACTAAAACTATTGTAAATGCTGTAAATCTAATAAGGGGAGGCAATAAAGCCCACAGACACAGAGCATGTATTGCATTCCTGGAAAATTTGGAAGCTGAGTATGGTGACATTTCATTGTACTGTGAAATGCGCTGGCTAAGTGCTGGAAATTGCCTGCCATAGTTTTACGGGTTGAGTAATGAAATTCTTGCTTTCCTAAGAAATGAAAACATTAGGCATGAGTATGAAGAGAAACTGCAAGAAATCTAGTTTTTAAATAATCTTGCTTTCCTGACAAATTTAATATTCCATCTAAATGCTTTACACCTGAAACTACAAGGCAGAAAACAAAATATCTCCCAGCTTTATAGACATATTGAAAGCTTTCGCAATAACAATAACAATAACAAAAAAAAAAGTAATGTAAGTTGCACTGATGGCAAATAATACAGAACACTTCCCATCTTGTCACCAGTTGAAAGAAGAAAAAGAAAATGACACAACTTTTAGTATGTTTCATGAAATAATAATTGATACCAAGGAAGAGTTCCAGGTTTTTAACTCTCTAAAACCAAAACTTGCACTGTTCAACAACCCCATGGAGATTGAAGTGAGTGAAGTGCCGTGCGACCTTCAAATGGAAATTTGTGATCTTCAGGCAGACTCATTCTACCAGAATAAAAGGGTTGATGATGTCCCTGGAAATTTCTGGAACTGATTTCTAAAGAACGTTTCCCCAAACTGCTTAATTTCTCTCTGCAAATGTTACCGCTGTTTGGCAGTACAGATGTGTGTGAAAGTACTTATTCTGCTCTCAAACAAATTAAATCAAAAACTAGAAATCACATTGAAAGTGCTTCACTGGAATCGAGCCTGAAACTTTGCCTTCCTGAACTTACAGTGCACATTGATAAACTTGTATCAGAAAATCAGTGCCAATTATCACATTGATTTCTCGACTGCAAAATAAAGTGATATGTTAAACTAGTGAGTGATACTACATCTAACCTAACCTAATTTAACATATGTTATTCGTATTCTTTCTTTAATACCTCTGGCCCTCACTTTCCTGTGCTAAAGTTTGATTGGCCCTCCGGTAACTAAAGGTTGGACCACACTGCATTATATTATAAAGAAATCTCTAAGATCGGAAAGTTTACGGCCACCAGGGAGATTATTTAGTTAAAGGTTAGAAATAATATCAGTTCTGGATAGGTAAGATAAGGAAGAGTATCTATTATTGACTATACGTAAGAAGAAATTCATGATTTCATCTAATCTTAAGAGATTACTGTCACTTGCCATGAACCAGATAGGAGAGACATAATCATTAATCAGCAAAGCACAGCTTAGGAAATATGTTCTAAGTGTAAGAATGTTAGTAATATCAGTGAATCTATGTATCAGACCTAGGATTTAAATTGCATTGGAAATGATATAGCCAATGTGATTAAGAAAGGTTAATTTATTGTCAAACATAACAAGATCTTGCTAATATTGAACCCAGGTTATGATCAGGCTGCATACTTGGTAGGGTGACATGATGGAGTTTGTTTTTAAAGTAAACCTAATAGCTGCAGATTTTGAGGGATTGAGATTAAGTTGCCAATCAGTACACTAGTTTCTAGGTGTGTTAAGATATTTTGCAGAGTAGTTACGTCTGTGAGAGATGATATGGTGTGAAAAATTGTGACCGACTACATACAAAACGAAAGATCGTAGTTTCAAGTCCCAGTTCAGACATTAGAAATCTTTTCCCGCCACAGGCTTGATGTTTGACAAGACAAGTTTCTAGAAAGTTTGGCGTGCAAAGTTTGTAGCAAATTTCACATGTGTCAACTAGCAAGTTTGCTGCAAATTGTAGCAGTGTAATGCCGAACTTTGAGCAAACTTGCTTTGCCAAGGCTAGTACAAACTTACTACAAGTTCGGGTGCTATTTGGGTAGCGTGAACAATGCTTCTGTGAGACATTTTAAAGGTTTCTTCATAAAAAAGTATTCATGTATATTTTTTTTGTAAGAGAGTTAATGGGATGTAATTTGAAGAACCTTTACTTACGATAGCAGCGGTAATAGTAGTAGTAGTAGAAGAAGAAGAAGCGTAGGGTATTTTCATGGGGACATGGTAAACTCTGATGCTCCAAAAGGGAAATTCAATAAGACTATTTCGCAACACTGGATCTTAACTAATTGTTTTGTGATATCCTCGGGTAATACAGAGGACCAAATTTATGCGTCTAGTCGCTCTAGGCCCCATTACGTCCAGCGCCCCAACCACTTCCCCCTCTCCCTCCTGCCTTTTTCCCCTTCCCACCTTCACATTATGACAAATTATTCTCATTCGTCCTATCACTATTCAATAATGATGATAATGAGATAATATTTATTTAATTGCTAATATGTTTATTTACGAAATACATTTCGAAAATATTAATAATAAGAAAACAGTGGTATTGAATACCTACTCCTACAATGAGCAATTTTAATTAAATTACTGTAGGCGTGTTAATTACACTGGATATGGAGGTAATACAAGCTATTTTTATTGCCATAAAAACACTTTAAAGTAAACTAAACAAGAAACATTATTAGTTTCATAATGATAGACAAATACAATTGGCAATTATTGTCCATAAAACAAAATTGAATTTACCTTCAAGACAAATTTGAATGTTCCTCTTTCAATGTTAAACACAGAGAATATTTAACTCCTGAAGATATGAGCTCAAGTTCGGGAGAAAAATAAGGCTTGTTTCTACTAATATATAAGTCAGCTTAGGCTACTTTTGAATTTTAAGGTCTTTAGCCATCTTTGGATCAGGGACTGGGATAGGGTATGAAAGGGTAACGTCCAGTGTCTTAGTTAAGGTACCTGGTGCCATCCTGACGTTCGTGTGGTGAAAACTGAAGGAAACTGGAAATAATTTTTACGGTCGGTAGCAGAATTCAAACGAACGGT
Organism: Lepisma saccharinum; assembly: GCA_022664845.1. Lineage (NCBI taxonomy): Eukaryota > Metazoa > Arthropoda > Insecta > Zygentoma > Lepismatidae > Lepisma > Lepisma saccharinum. Next base: position 22,792 of record JAGDQP010021257.1, on the reverse strand, counting down.
AGGCCCTACCTACCCACTGAGGACGTGAAAAGAGAGGTTAGGAAGACACGCTTCAGTTTTCCTCGTGTAAAAATATTCTAAATTACATATAGAGTGCCTTAACACAAAGTGCATGTTGGCAATTGGGAGGGATATAGGTGTCTGCCACGCCATATAGTTTATTATTATTTTTTAAAGATCTTTAGGCAATTTTGCCTCATCCCGTATGGATGATGATGAGAAAATTGGCGAAATGAAGAAAGTGGGAGGAAGCGGGAGAACCCCGAGAGAATACATATTTCTACAAAGCCCACACGGTGTTTGTCGACCACAAAGCGCACATAGCATGAACAAGAGGGGTACGCTCTACCACTGAGTCACCGCACCCCACGCTGTATATGTAGCAATGACTAGAATGATTATTGGTGTGTACAAAGGCAAAAAATAAGAGTAAATAATATTCCTAATATAAGCACTAATGTCTATTTTATTATTTGGAGTATAAGTTAATCTAACTTTAAATTATCTGAACTATATACGAGGCGTCACCCGGGTCAAAGGTGATGGTGTTTGGCAATCTCTTTACAAGGTCGTTATTTTTTTTGCTAAATATTTCTTCGTCTCACGTTTTAGATAGTGGCTTCTAAGTTTTCCTTGTAAAATGCGCCCCTGTGAAAGTATTGTACATTACGACTATTAGCATAGCGGGAATTTTGCACACTCTGAAATTCGATGCCTCGGTCTCTAGATGTTTAACATTTTTCTTGAGCTAATGAGGGTGCTACGGCACTTATGGTACCCACGCTGAGCACCTATGGATGAACCTAAGCCCAGCCACCCAACAATATTCAGTAGCATTGTTAAATGCATTACATTAAGCACTGCGTAAAGCAGAAAGCAGATATGTGCCATGTATTTGAGCACCCTTCTTCTACATAGAAGCATGAATGCTGCCTTCTAAACAAATGGTTAGGATACATATCTCGTAATGATTTGTATCTGTAAAGGCGAACAGGCCACGTGCATTTCCACTGTTGGACAACCAACGTCTACAATCACTTTCTAAGGTCTGTAGATAAACAAATTTGATATTTTTAACATGTAATTGTTTGGTTTCAAAATAGTTCAAAGAGTATTTTCACATTAGAAGTACTTAAATAGGGACTATAACGTATGTGTGGAATATGCCGTCCGCCGACTTTGGGAAACTTAACTCATAGATGTTGTCAGTAGTAAAGTAATTGAAAATAGACATATGTCATGTTTAAAGATAATTGAAGTGTATAGGCGAACAACCATCTATGTAACATTTATGTGTAAGTGGAGTTATTTACGAAACAAAGGTCTTTGATGTGAATTTGCTCTGACCTTGAGCATATTGCGACAGATGACCTCAGTATTCAAAAAGTTATGAAGGGAAATGCACTACAAAAAACATCGAACTAGAAAGTTTATGTTACAAACGCTTCCCGTGACTGAGCACGCGTTTAAACATTGTGTTGGATTTATGAAACAAAAGTCTATGTTACCTCACATCGCGTAACTCTACTCTGCGGATCATAATCAACTTCGTTGCCGTTTATCTCAATACGCGCGAAATGTAACATAGACGTTTATTCGCACATACGTTTCAATTGGTAAGCAGGAGAAAGGCAAAATCGTGCGCATTTGTTTTTTGTGTCACATTGTAGTTAGCAGAAACTGTACTTAAGTACCTGGTACGTCAGCTGTATTTAATTGTATAACGCCGACTACTAGGGCTACGGTTCTCAACCCACATCCGCAACCAATAGCTCTATTACCTTCGGACAGCTATTCTCGCCTTATCCAAATCTGATATGAACAACAGGGGCGGACCCAGAGCGATCGCCGTCCCCGAGATCCTCACTGATATATTATTTTTTTGCAAAAGCAAACACACATACATAAATCCCGGCGCGAGTGATGCATAAGAATCTTGCTGTTATCAGCGAAAGTTATTTCCTTCAAAACAGCGAAAGTACATATAAGTAAATAGAAGAAGTGTTATAAACGGCGAACATAAATATTGTGTGTTTTTCTCGGATCTGTGTGCAATAAAAATCATTGGACTAATATTAATATCAGAGGCGTCATTTATGGGAGGGCAATTGCCCCATAACACCCCGAGTTTGATAATATAAACGCACTAAAACGTTAAAAAAATCTTTAAAAATACATGTTAAACAGACATAAAAACACACTGAAAAATACATTTAAAAAAATCGATTTTCTGTGGGAGTGCCGAACTAAATTTAAAACCAAAACCACTACTTGTAGCCTGCTATGCAATGTAGGTTAGTGAGTTTTAATTGCTTGTTATAATAATTAAATTGGCCTCGGCCTTATATAAAAAATTGAAAATGAGAAAAATATTTTCAGAAGTGTTTTTAATTTTACTTATAGTGCGTTGCATTTCGCCTTCTTTAAAGAAGTTTATATCTATACACTCTTTTATGAGTTGTTGTAGGGGTGTTCGGTATTGAGATTTTCATACCAACGTTCAGTATGTTTTGGAAACCGGCAATTAACGATATACCAAAATACCGAAATATCTATATACAGAAACACCCAATATACTGATATACCAATATACCGAACAGTAGTAATAAAATGAACGAAATCGAAGTATTGAAATACTGATTTTTTCTGAAATTCTGAAGAAAAAATGGATACTAATAGAATACGTAACATTGCGTCCAGTTGTTTGGGTGACCCGGTCTGACCCGGATATAGGTGATCCGGTCTAAAACTTGAGCCGATTGGCCCGGTCTGAGAACTTAACTCCAGTTTTGCATTTTACGTGCTCTGGGGTAACACCTCCGGTCCCATCACTCCTGAAAGAAACTGTTCAAAGGCAAGGAAATAATTAAATGTTCTACTTTGTTCACCTGGTGACGACGCCAAAACTGGGTTACCGGTTCAGGTGTGTCCCAAGCATATACCCGGTCCAAAACTTGACCCGTTACAGTTCTGTACTGTGCTCTAAGCACAACCATTGAAGTCAGGAGAGCAAAAATATGATTTCAAACAACTTTCTGAACACTTAGAACCGATTGCAAAGACAAAGCTTAGACTTAGTGCAAGATGGCTCAGTTTTAAACATCAATTTGGAATGCACATTTTAGCATAAAACCGTGGACTAACTTTCGTCTACGTCTTTGCAATCGGGCATTAATATTGAGTTAGAAGCATCGAGTTTGAATTTATTTTAAGGTCCTTAGGCAACTTTGACTCAGGCCAGATGGATGAAGATAAGAGAATTGATGGAATGAAGAAGTAGAAGGAAACGGGACAATCCCAAGGGAACCCACGAACATGGTATTTGTTCACAAAAAAATCAACATGGCAAGAGCTGAATTGAATTCATTTTAAGGCCTTTAGGTAACAATGGTTCAGGCCGCCATATGGAAATCGCTGGGATCGAATCGTGGACCCCATGCACCAGGAGTGAGCGCTCTACCTCTGAACTATCGCGGACCCTTATAAGCAATAAGATAGATTCAGTGGTGTGTTTCATTTAGTACTGACGGCGCCAGGACACACTTTCTCAAAGGCTCGGATATCTGGTGACATCTTAATCGGATTCACCGTGACATCTTAAACGGTGTGTTCAAAAATGTGTAATATTTAACTTAATGTTAAGGTCATAAGATTCTATTATAGTTAAGACTGCGAGTTAATTCAATACTTGTGTGGTATTTAGTGGTTAAAGATGATTAGGAATACAGGTGTCGATGAGCGTACGGAAATTGGTAGAGCTACTGGAACTTGGGTTTAGATATAGGTAGTATTATGTCATTCGATCGGTGAAACGAGTATTAATCATGTAGTTCAAATGATAGTTATTAGTAGATGCTTCAAGCAAATATTTTGTTTCTTTTTCGATTGATTTACTATATCATTAATGAGACACTATTAAAAGCAGTTTCTTAACTCCGTTGTTTGAACATAATTATTTACACAAGTACGACACAGATAAAGATCCACCATAAACAAATAATAATCACATTCATGCAATATAGAAACAGAGATCAACTGACCTGTCTATTCCTGAGTTCCAAAGATTAAAGATATTGATCTGAAATAAGTTTCGAAGTGTGTTTAGAAGCTTGAATGATTGACAGATTTATGTTGACTGATAGGATGATGTCACACTGCTGCTATGAAATTTTCTCAAAGTATAGTCTAAGCGTCAGAGCTGAAACTGGGTCGTCTTGTAATACAAGTACTGAAGACAACTCAATCGAACAACTTTCTTCTTCTTCTTCTTCTTCTTCTTCTGCATCCTTTGTCAATCAGTTCGTTCGGTCGATCTCGATGGTATCAAATGTCAGGTGTCTCCATATGCTTGTAGCTTATGGAGAAGTTTGGCAGCAATCGCATAACTCGTTATTATAGCCAATTAGCAAACACTTCGTAGTTAATGAGCCAATCATAGAAGGTGTGTAGTGGTACGTTTACGAAATATTGCTGCTGCATCAAGAATCATGACAAAGTGTGGAACTTGATATTGTGGTGACAAACTGCTGAATTTGCGACTACATATTTCTGGAAACTCATGCATCCAGCAACCCGATATTTTTCTTCCATTTTCTTCATGAAATAAGCAAAAGTCTCCAATTACGGTTCCCTGTGTTACTCGCAAATATTTGGTCTCTTGTTTCAATGAAATTACAGAATGAATGAATATTCTAAAATACGATAATAAGTGCCTTATGGTTTAGAGTATTACGCTAATAAACTAGTAAATCAATCCGTTTATTTACAAACTTAAATTTAATATTTACTATAAAATAAATTTTAAAAATACATATTCTTCCTAGGCGATATTGAGGCGTGAACACATCATCGTAGTCTTTCCTAATCTATACGTATTTTGGGGTATTTTTTCGGATATCAAAGATAAATCTTATTTTATCTTATCATATAAAGAGAGAAGAAACTGCTGCGTTATACATGCCTTGCAAGAGTAGTGCTTCTGAAAACAGTCTTACAAAATTCGCTAATATGCATACACTATATATATATATATATAATAATAATAAATCACAGTCATATTCAACCCACTAGTGGATGAGGCCTCTCCCCGAAGGGAGGAGTTGGTCTACTGCTCCCACGCTGACCAGACGGGTTGGGAGAGGAGAGCTGAAGCTCGCACTGTGATCGCCACTGTCTTTTATTCACACCAGCTCCCCAATTGTCCTCAAGATACTGGGTCAACATCGAAACTTTTGAGACCCCACCGGGAATCGAACCCGCGACCGCTCGCACTGAAGTCGAGCGCGCTACGGACTATA
>JAGDQP010021257.1:0-17395 GCA_022664845.1 Lepisma saccharinum | reverse complement strand
GGTCAGCGTGGGAGCAGTAGACCAATCCTCCCTTCGGGGAGAGGCCTCATCCACTAGTGGGTTGAATATGACTGTGATTCATTACGATTTATATACACAGGGTGGTGCATTTAAAAGTTGCCACCACCTCTACCTCGTAATAGAGTGGTTTGTTTAAAAAATCCCGAAATACGTCAACTTTGGTTTCGAGGGGGATGAAATATTGTGACAATTTTAAGTGTGCTTCCCCATCCTCCGCGGTCTAGTGGCAAAGGCTTAAATTTTTTCAAATGCCAATATGGGTCGAGTAGCACATCGTTTGAAAGCTGCTTCGATTTTAATTACAAAAATAGTTTTCTTTTTGAATTTGACTAGTCCAGCGGCCAGTAACACTTCTGTATGCAAGTCATTGCAGGGAGGAAATTATTGTTGGATTGGTTACTTGGATGCATAAGAAGGATAAAAATCTTGGGTGGACACTCCTCAACCCCCCACACTTTTTCAGGAATGACGTCATTCAAAATGGCTACTTGATAACCATTTTATGGCTTAAAGTATCCAAATGGAACGTCCTAGAGACCTAAAAATGAAGTAAATCTACCAGAATTTGCTCCCTGCCATGACTTGGGATTCATGTACATATGTAGATTAGTTTAGTATACATAGATTAATACTTTATAGAGTGAAGTTAATTGTGAATAACTATTTCCTAATGCATCCTTTTTTTTCTTTAAGGAGTTAATGAGAGAAAATGGACCCAATTAAACTAACAAGGCTCGACATTAGTGAAAGTTCTAGAATAGACGCCTCTTCTGTTAGAACTTGTATTATTTGCAACATTGCTGACAATTCTGCCACTACAACGGAAAATGGTCGTCAGAAAATCAGAGAGGCAGCTGCTATAAGAAATGACATAGTAAACGAGAGATTGTCAAGTATTCCTCCTGATGTACTATTGTACTATCATGTCAGCAATGAATGCTACATACAGTATTGCCACAAGAAAACTTTAGAATTCTGTGTTAAAAGACAGACTGTGAAAGATTGTGACAAAGTTGAGGATGATGATGTATCTGTGTCTTCAAGTGGATATCAACTTAAATCTTCAAGGAAGAGGTCTCAACGATCGAGTCCTAGATGTACAATTCCTCTCAGAGATAGATTGTATGTAATTTGTAACTGCAAATCCCACCGAGGAAAATATGAAAAATATCGAATGTGTGAGTCACCACGAGCTGAACGATTTTTGAAAGCCACGATTTTCTTCCAAGACTCAGTTTTCCTTCGAACGTGTGACTTACAGGATGTTGAAAGTGTTTTCGTGCAGATATTTTGTGCCATGACGATTGTGTTTCTACGTAAGTTCGCCATTATGAACGTGAAAATGAAAAATCAGAAAACATGTCAAGAGGACAAACAGAAAAAAAATCGAAAATTGCAGTTGTTCCAAAGTATTACTGATGAACATGAGAATGGCTTAAAGAATGGTTATGGTTATACTGTCAGCTATGTTCGTGACAAATTAAATTGTAGTTCAAGTGAAGTATATTTTAACAATAGTGAAGTGAAAGTGTTTCTGTGCAATCACTTTGGAAGTAACATAACTTTTTCCACTCCTATTGAGCCTAATAAGCCATCTATGTTTTCTCCTCTGAACTTACACCTGAAGAAGTTGCTGATGTAATTCGAAGCTGCAATCCTATAACAGACTGTGCTAACATATTGAGGGACTGCATGGAAAACCTTGACTACAGCCTAACTGACAAGTTCTGTGATAGTATGGACCTTCAAGATTCTTGGTTTCAATCAGAAATGCCTCCAGCATTTGTTCAATCCTTTTCTACATTATTTAATATTGATCCCACAGAGACAAATCTAATGAAACCAGGACACCTAGAGAAGGGCACATCTGTAAATACTTGGGCATTAAAAACCCATGCATTACTTGAAATCATTACTATGTATTTCACAGAGGACGAAAGAAAACTCCACTGCGCGTAATGAATGGACAGGCAATTAGTGAGAAATGTAGAAGTAAAACTCTAATCACTAGTTTTAATCACTTGGGATTATGTGTCAGCTTTGATGAAGTTTTGCGTCACCATAGTGCCCTTGCACAGTATAATGTAAATGGGAATTGAGATGTTCCTCTTTCCAGTCACTTCAGAAGTGACATGTATACAATAGCGGCCTTTGACAATTTTGACCACGAAGAATCGACATTTACTGGATTAGAAGGCACACACAATACAGTGTGTGTTCTTTCTCAGGACAAACCTTTACATACTTTCCGAAAGCCTCTTTTATCTGAAACCAGTGTTGTGTACAGGCAAAGGATATTTCACGACATACTACCCTGCCAGGAGCTGCAGCTATACATTAAGCCAACAAAACGACCCGATCTACCAGACGATTATCATGTTGATTCACATAAGTATGCATTGGCTAAAGATAAATTGAAAACTTATGAGAGAAAAGACATGATTAGGAAGTTTTCTAGGATTGCACAGACTGATAGTACTGGGAATCAACTGAGTGATCCACCTATTGAACAACCGGTACCATCCTGGAATTCATTTAATGCACTTGTAACTGATGAAAATCTGCAAATAAAGCAGGTGGGTTTTTTACCTGTAATATCAAATCCAGTAACAAAACATGAAACTGTTTACACTGCACTTTCCAATTTCAATAAAGTACTTTTGCAGCTGAAACAGATACATTTTGCCATAGCTTGGGATGAAGGTGTCTACTGCATCGCACGTGAAATCTAATTAAACAGACGTGATCAATTTGAAAATCTTGTTCTGATATTTGGATCCTTTCACATGACAAAAGCACTACTTACATGCTAAGGAAAGTACATACGAGGAAGTGCAGCATCTGATGCCTTTATAGAAAGTGCTGTTCTTGGTATATCTGCTACTGAGTCGGTCCTTAGCGGAAGGAACTATGTAAGAGATGTTAAAGCTATGTTCATGCTAGATGAGATTATGTTTCGTTTGCAAGTTATTTGTTTCTTTCAAAAGCGTGATATCAAATAACTACAGTGAAGAGTTTCAAAGACTTCAAAAATTTCAAAATAGCATTTCTTCTGGAGACCTAGAAACTTCCAAAAACATTCTGCAAGAGCTTGAGGTAGATCATCTCCTTTCAGATCTCCAGCAGTTGTTTGTTGAAGATGGCAGAGCTACATCAGAACAATTGCTCGTTTGGGATAACTTCATGGAGTTTTTGTCCCTACTAAGAAACTTAATTCGCTGTGACAGAGAAGGTTTATGGGAGCTACATCTTGATACTATTCAAAAGCTTCTACCAATTTTTGTTGTATATTACTGCATAAACTATACACGCTGGTGTTCTATGTACTTGGAAGACATGCGACGTCTTCAGAATATCCATCCTGAAGTTTATGTAGAATTTAAAAAAGTAAAGCATGTTGTAAAGAGGTACATCAACAGTTTTACAGCAGTGGGAGCAGACATGGCTCTTGAGCAAACAATTAATAGGTCACAAAAAAGTGATTCAGGAATAATTGGTAACACAAAACAAAAGCAGTTTGTTGCTCAATGGGAAATCACTTTTCATGAGCTCTTGATGATTACAAATTTCTATCGCGAGGTAACACAATCTATCTCAAGAACTGCTGATTTGAATATCCACCACGAATTTTCAAGAGCAAATACTGAACAAAAAAACAAAGTAACAAGAAGAATGCTTCAGTTCATATTATCAAAGGAGAACCCATTTGCAGATAATGGTAATACTTCACTTCATAATTTAGTCACTCAAGTTGCGGTTAGGTTAAAACGTACAGGTTAAAACGTTATGTTGAGAAGACTCCTCGCATCTGGGATACTATACACCACATAAAATTTGCAACATTTCGTCCAAAAAAGAAAGTGATTAATAACTGTGAAGAAAAACAAAAAAAGTACCAACATCAAATCAAAAGCTACAATAAACAAGATCATTGAAATAGCTCAACTTCGAGGGTATGGGCTTGAACAGCTATTCCACTATGAACTTTCTGATTCTTGTACACTTTTTGATGGACATGGGCTTCTTGTACAAGGAAAGAAAAGCTCGTTGATGCAGGAATTGGAACCCGTGCTAAATGAAGATGCCAAAGGTACTATTTGCCAACCCGATGATAGCACTTGCTTTATCATTGTTGCAATGAACTGTTTGAGGAAGTTGTTAACAAAAGACAATAAACATTTGGAGATGTAGCTACTGCTTATGCTACATACACATGATCTATTTCATCACAAGCTGCAAGGGTCGACCATGTGTTTGACAGCTACTTTGAATGTTCTCCTAAAGACTCTGAACATATTCTTAGGCAAAAGAGTACTGTTATTGATTTTGTGAAAATAACCTCAGATGTTAGCTTACCAGTACAAATGAATAAATTCTGGCAATCATCTTTAAATATGTTACTTCTTCAATAACTTATTAGCGATAGTTGTAAAAGTAAATTGATAAGTCAGCCAGCCAATGACTCAGACACATGTATTCAGTGCCTTCTCAGGAATGAACAATGAAATTTTGGTTAACTGTACAGCTGTGGAAAATGGTTTGCAGACAGCAATTCCAAGTTTAGATCGTCTTGCCATTGAAGAAGCTGATTTTTGGATGATGGTTCATGCTAAACATTCTGCAAATCATTGGTATCAAAAGATAGTCTTTGTTTCTTCTGATACTGATATTATGGTCTTATCTCTCTTTCACTGGAAGAAACTAAACAGAATGGGAGTTAAGGAAGTGTGGTTAAGAACTGGTGTCAGTGAATCAACAAGGTTAGTGCCGATTCATATATTAGCAGAAACACTCGGAAATGATATGTGCTCTGTGCTGCCTGCACTTCATGCTCTCTCAGGATCAGACTATACTAGTAAGTTTGGCACAAGAAAAGCTGCTATGAACTGCAACCCAGTCAAGGTTTTGAAAGGGTTTGATACATCACCGTATATGGTACAATTGGACACTATCATGAAATCAACTGAAGAATATCATGTGCAGTTACTGAAGAAAGGAACATCTTGTAAGACATTAGACGAGTTCAGACTCTGGAAATACATTCACGGTAAAAATGTTTGTGTTGAAGACTTGCCTCCGACAAGTACCTGTGCTAAGGGACATATTATTCGAGCTTTCTTTCATACATATTTGCAAATTCACTGTATAGAGGAAGGACATGAAAACCTTGACCCGGAAAAACATGGTTTTGAAGTTATTGATGGTGTTCTTATGCCATCCAAATACATGGTTCCATTTCCAAATGACTTTGCTGGTGCATGTATATGTTTAAAGTGCGCCACGTCTGGGTGTCTGTGTGTCAAATCTGACATTTCGTGAAAATGTACTGCAAATGTCGAAGTGTAGAGGCAAAAAGTAGACTGCAGAAATTCCTATGATGAATGAATAATAGAAATGTATCTTCTTTTTGAAAAATATGATTGCTAATAAAACACTACTGTCATTTACGTTCACTTATTGGCAAGTAACACTTCGGCATGTAAGTCATGCCACGGAGCAAATTCTATTCTTATGCTATGTTTATTGAATTTATCGACATGAAAAACATACTCTTTGGACATCAACAACGTTGTTACTATAGTCTTCTCATACTCGAGACGAAAGGAGTGTCATTCTGCATGCCATTTTCCAAAATGGCGGTGATTTTCGATTCTAATGTACCTTCAAAATGAGTAATATTGGTTCACATGACATAGGATACATAAAATTCTGGTAGATTTACTTCATTTTTAGGTCTCTTGGACGTTCCATTTGGATACTTTAAGCCATATCAGAGTTATCAGGTAGCCATTTTGAATGACGTCATTCCTGAAAAAGTGTGGGTGGTGAGAAGTGTCCACCCAAGATTTTTATCCTTCTTATGCATCCAATTAACCAATCCAACAATAATTTCCTCCCTGCAATGACTTGCATACAGAACTGTTACTGGCTCCAGGATTGGGAGAAATCGCGTTGTAAACTTTTACTTATTATACACTGCAATTTATCCAAAAATGTAATATAAATACCCTCAACAAGTCATCAAACAGTAGACGAGGACTGCTGGGAATATTATAGAGATAAATTTGAACATATTGAACCATCCTCCGCGGTCTAGAAGCAAATCTTTCAATTTTGTTAAATGGCAACATGGATCGAGTGCACATCATTTGAAAGCTACATTCATTCTGTTCACAAAAAAGTTGTTATTTTTCAATTTTGCCGAATACTTCGGAAGAATTTGCGTTTCGACCGTTTATTAATTATACATACGAAAATCTCGAAAGAAGAAATATGTTATGTTACATTCGTCACTTGACGGGGAATGACCCAGAGCGTATTGATTTTGTATTTGACTCATACATAGACATGTCTCCCAAAAGCTATGAGCGCATTCGTCGAGGTTTAGATAGTTCTATTGATATCCACCTAATTGACGCAAACACACCACTTGCTGTAAAAATAGAGACATTTTGCTCTTCCTCACACAACAAGATTAAACTTCAAGAATTTATCAGAGATTTTATTCTTGAAACTGCCGGTAGAAAGTGGACCTACACTGAGTTGTACTGTAGTGCAACATCGGGAATGGACCAAGTAATGTGTATATCAAAACGAAGTGATCTACAGGTCCAGGAGCATAGAAATCTCTCTTTCCCAAACCTTGAAGAGGCTGATGAACGAATTGTGCCGCACATTCTTCATGCGATTATAACTGGCATTAAACAAGGTGTCATCCTATCATCTGAAACGGACATTTTAGCGTTGGCTCTGTACTAGTTTAGCACATTCTCTTCAGCAGGATTGAAAGAATTATGGATGCGATGTTAACGCCAGAACAACAAGATTTGTCCCTTTGCATATTATGGCAGAGCGTTATGGAAACGATTAGTGTTCAGTACTTCCAGCTTTACATTTATTAACAGGCTGTGATTATAACAGTAAATTCGGAACTAAGCAAGCGGCTCTTAGGAGTAATCCCACTGCTTTTCTGATGAACTTCGACAAAATGGAAGAAGTAAACCTAGAAGATACCCAGGCTGAAGCAGAAAAAAATATTTGGTAAGCGCCATTAGGAAGGGCACCTCGTGTTGGAGTATGGACGAACTACGATACTGGATGCACTGTCACAGTAAAAACACATCTTTCGAAGATCTACCACCAACAAGTAGAATTGTGTGGCAACATATACTTCGTGTATTCTTTTGTACTAACATACAAATTTATAGCCTTCAGGAAAACTTCGTTCAGCTGTATTCCTACATTTTTGGGTACTTCGAAGGTGGAGATTGTCTCGAGCCACTGACGGAATACAAGTTTTTTCCATATGATCTAGTTGAAGGTTGTAACTGCCTGAAATGTACAAGGAAATGGTGTGGCAGTATATAATTTAACATTTCCTGTAGCTCATTTTGTAAATGTAGAAGTGTTACACCAGTAGACTGCCATAATCCATTATAAATGCGTGGCCTTATCAATGAACAGTGAAAGGACACTTCGGTGTAGGAACAGAATTTAAATAACTTCAGTTCGATGTAATGAGAAATAAAGACTTCTTTTTTACAGCTTCCCAATATTATGTTATTTTTTTCCACCTTTACACCTACATCAAACCCCAGAAAACTCAATACACATATCACTAGAAAATAGCTGAAGCAATAAAAACATAAATAAAGTTAGTAACAGAAGAAAACTTCACTTATTCTGCCCTTGTCAACCCTATTTACTTAAATTGGCATCCAACTTAACAAGTAACACTTAGCTTCTTTAACATCATGATACATTTGTCCCTCACAACATAAAGAATAACTTTTGTCTTCAAATAAAACTGGTTAAAATGCACAGTTTCCGACTTACAAGTTCTTTTTTATCAATTTTGAACATATTATTTTGTCTTTGTTCATTAAAACGTCTCATAACTCCGAAAGTGTCGACTTTAGAAACTTCTTCATGCGGCACAAATTTGTTCCTCGTAATGTGTGGAACAATATGTGTCATGAGGTGAAAATCTCTAAAGAGCGCAGTTACCGAGCTAAATGCCATTTAATGAAAGTATGTCAATTTCTTGTCCGCCATTTTAAAAATGACGGATTCTGAGCTTGTGCCCACGCTGTCAGGGTATCAGCCTGGTGGAAATTGATAAGCGGTAAGGTACATACACGACCAAAGTGGCTGATTTTCTGGACATCAAAGTACACACAGAACCACCGTCAGCGAGTGGATTACCTGGCCTCTACCCCATTCTCAAAATTGCCGCTGCGTTATTCTTTGTTAATTGACTCCAATGTGAAGTCGACGAAGCTACAGACACTGTGTTTTCATTATCAGGAAGGGCCTAAATTGTATCTGATTAGAGCACAATAATTTATCAATATGCGTTTTTTTTTTATTTTGAAATGGACCTGTGCATTAATGTAAATGCTTATTTAACTTTATTATCTATTACTAGTATAGAAACGTTTTCTTTCTTATGTAACCTTTTGTCTTGAGAACGCCAACATTTCATTGCTTATCTATCGTGTAAATATACACTATGTTATTACACTTGTAAAGTTAAAAGTTTTAGGTTTGGACCAAATTGCTATCCCCCTTTGTATTTTTTTTGTTCTGTTTAGACGCTTCGTTTCAAAGTGTACGGTTTATGGTTTAAAAGGCAGGGTAAAGAATGGGTGTACTGTTGAACCGTTATTACGGAACATGTGACCTGGTAATCCTCGTTTTGGGGAGATGACAACAAAAACGCAAATACAGGTCTGATGGATCACTTGTTCTGGCAGAGTGCTTGCTGTTACCACTCATAATATTTATTTTATCTTTTCCTCGCAACCACATTTGATTTATTCCCTTTTACTTTTTTTTATATTCAATTTTTGGTATTTCGATATTGTTCGGTGCCATTCAGTACTTACAGACACGTATCTAAAAGTTTTCGGAGGGGTGAATAGATTTCGGGGTTCTACTGTAAAGTCGGTCTGGGTATGAAAGGTACCCTAAATATAGATAATTATCTGTGAAAGTATACTATATTGTGCATATTAAAAGGAATTTTGGGGTGGGGGTCCATGAGTACTTCCATATCGCTCAATATCATTTTTCGTATTTTTATGTTGTTCAGTATTTCAATGTTATTCGTATTTCGGTATATCAATACCGTTCGGTATTTTGGTGTATCGATATTATTCGATGTAGCGGTATTGTTCGGTATATCGGTATTGTTCGATGATTGTCGGTATCCAAAACATACCAAAAGTTGGTATGAAAATCTCAATGGCGAACACCCCTACAGTACATTGTTTCTCAGCTAAGGTGTTTACTTTGGGCAGTAGAGCAGTCGTAACATCTGTTGAGTGAATTCTTGTTTGTATTCCTGCATTGCAGAGTTCGCCCTGCTAGCCCTTTCCCCATCCTACTACCAGCACAGCATGAATCCTTGTTTCGCTCTCTTCTTACAACTTTTCCAAGCATGCACTTTATCCTACTTGCAATAATGTATATTGGATATGTCTCCCAGCCAGTTCTCTCTCTCTCTCTCGCTTTCTCTCTTTCCCTCTCTTTCTTTCTCTCTATCCTCCATATCGCTGCACGCCGAAGGCAGTAACTACTGCTGTCACATGGGTAAACAAGTAAAGCTACAATTCCCTCATCCTGTTTATACCAAAGGAAACAATAACAGTAAAGTTCTGTTCTTTATAAAGAAAAACCTAACATTTTCGTCCGCAGGCTACAAACAAGTTGCCATGTCTCACTCTGCTATTGTCTTGACACAGAAGGAATAGATTGCAGCCAGAGCTTCTATTCAAAGACCATACTGTCATTTGTTTGACAGCGCTAAGGAAAACTTTGGAAAACCTGAGGATAGCTGACATGAGCGAAACTCTAACCAGTGATACCTCTCAGAGATTATACGATATCAGCGACCGTAACCACTGGAACGCGAGAGACGACTTGTTGCGTGATTCTTGTGAATGACCGTTCCAGAAAAAATACATTATTGTCATAGTGTTGAAAAAGATCTCTAAAATTTGCCGGCCAATGAGACATCCTGAAGAATTTTGTAGTGGCCATTTCAATCACTGATGGCCCCATATATTTCATTGCCATTAAACATAAATTGTGAGCATTGTGGTTCTAAAAGAACACGACGATTGAACGGCGGCGGCTAAGGACCAATTTAATAGCACACAGACATAGCTGGGTCTGAACTAGGGGTGTTCGGAAGTCCAAAGTCAATTCTGGAATTCGGAATTACTTGGATTCCTGAATTTTCCGGAATTCCTACTTTTCGCAATTCCGGAATTCCGAGTGGCGCAGTGGCTCAAAGGTCAACCACAAAGCGCTCATCTCTGGCTTTTGGTGTCGTCAGTTCGATCCCTGCTCGTGCCATGTGGCTTTGTGGTGGACAAACACCATGTGCATGGGTTTTCTCGGGATTCTACTGTTTCCTTCCACTTTTTCCATTTCACCAATCATCCCATCATCATCTATTCGGACTGAAGCAAATTTGTCTAAAGCCTTTAGGCTAATAGTCTTAAAAATTAAATTTAAATTCATAATTTGAATTCCGAAATTCCGACTTCCCGTAATTCCTACTTTACGAATTCCGAACCCCCTAGTCTGAACAAGCTACAGTACGTACGACGCGTGCTGAAAATGCGTTGAATATAATGCTCCCGCGGCACCAAGATAAAACACAGGACGTTGGTTAACGTCCACCACAGTCTTGATACCGGTAAAGTTGAAAATTTAGAGTTAAGAGCTGGTGGCCAAAAGTGGCCACCAAGTGTGACTCCAGGTTGCCAAATCTTATGATGGAGCCCGCGGCGCGCTAATTTGGCATAATTTCTAAACAGGGATCACTTTGTGTTCATGTTGCACAGTGCTTTTCGACGGAATCCCGCGGTGACGGTTGAGCCGCGGGTTTATTTAGTAAAACAAACCCGCAGCGAGGCTAGAAAAACAGTGAAAAAAGTAGACAATCACGTTGCGTTCGATCGTTTTGTCATTTATTTGATTGTTTCTAGTGAGAAGAGGAAAAGTTGCAAACTTGCAAGCCCAAAATGATTTAGTATACGTAAGAAGAGGGGTATATTTGTCTAAATACAGTAAAAATATAAGGACAAAGTGAATGTAAAGTTACCAATGCAGCATCTAATAAAAAGAATTAGGTGATGTGTGTTGGAAAATACCTGAAGAATATAACTCTAATGAAGAAGTAACAGTAAGTTATTCTTTCATGTTATCAGAAAAGAAAAAATATTGATCATTAATTAGGCATTGGTATCAACATTTGTAAAAAAAGAGAGACAGAGGGAGAAAGAAATATGTAATCATGGGAAATTATTTGAAAACATAAAAAAAATCACGAAGTGTATGTTAGGAGAAATCAAAGAATCAATGGAACAATTTATATTACAGAAAGGGCATTGCAATTGTCTTAACTATGCTGTTAGGAAGCATATTAAAAAAATAACATCGGAAATTGCTCCACCATAATCAGTTCATGGTCCTTTTAAGTTTTCATATCTGGTTAAACCTAACCGAACCTAGGTCTAGCGTAGCAAATTGAATTAAGCTAAAAGAGAAAACAGGATAGAAAGTCTGGGAGACTACACTATTACATTTGAAAAAAGTCGGGGCGTTGACTTAACTTTATGACATATGTTTGAAATTGCTAAAACGGGGAGAATTTTCAGTTTGTGTAACGTAAAGCCGAAGCTAGCTATGTAAATATTTTTGCAGAGTTTCTATTGACTTTTAACTACAAAGATATTAAAATTGAGGGTGTGCTGGACGATTTGGAGGGGTTACACCACCCGTTGGGGAGTCTGACAGAATTCTTGCTAAGGGCTGAGTTACATGCAAGCTTGTGTTGCTTGCTTTGAGTGTGATTTGGGTGAGTGGTCATTTGAAGCACATGTTTTATTACCTAGTACGTAGAACACGCAATAAAACGAGTGTTTCAATTGGCCTCTCACCCAAATCGTACGGAAAGCAACACAAGCTTGCATGTAAATCAGCCCTAAGGTAGATTCTAAGGCCTTCAGCAACCTATGCTCGCCATTGCTAAAAGCTAGCGTAATGTATGTTTAATTTCAAGCGAACATTTTCCTATTTTCTCAAGTTCTAAGAGCACAAAGTGAAATTTGTTCCATGGAGAAAGATTATTATTATTTTTAATAAAGCAAGGTTCATCGGTACAACTACTTGCGAGTTGCGATTATATGTGTGGCACTCAAAGACCTATGAAAGCTAAGCCTATACACTACTCTGCACGATCTGCTATTTACGTTAACAAGCTGCGAATTAATGTTATAATGCATGCACCAAAAACTCATTTTATTTTCTAAACGAATTATAGATCTGTTCGATAAACTACTCTTACTTTTAGGAAAAGCCCTTTCAGCTACAGGCATAATTGAATTGAAACTATCCTTCTCCCTACCATCTAGTGTGCATCATCATAGACTATTACCACAGCACGTCAACACTGTGCAGATATTTTTTTAAATTATAAAATAATTAACATAAATGGTCTGATCGTAAACGTAATGTTTGTAAATTACTTGTGCCACTTTCTTGTCTATTGTTAAAGCAATACTCATGCCTAAAATGCAATATATTTCTACAAATACAGAAATAAAATCACGAGGTGTAGATACACACATCACCCAATGGACAGCCAAGGGTGGTTCGATCGTCCTGCGACTAATCCCTGATGCCGCGTGGAGGCCGCGGGATGACTGTGCAACACAAAATGGTCACGGGTCTCTCAGGCTTTCCGTGGGTAGCCCGCGGAACGACTGTGCATGTGGCCCTTAGCCCCGTCATCAAAACAATTACACGTGAGAAAATCATTAAGATAAGATGTTAAATAAATCTAAATATTTTTGCTCTAAGTTTCCCGGTTCTCTGAGGAAGTGTTGGTTATAACTTGATGAAATATCATCTTTTTCCTCATGGCCTGGTAGCCATGCCTATTATACCGGGTTATTCCTTAAGTAATGTCATATGTGCGATGACAGCTGCAATGAAGGCATCTGACGAGCGAATAGTGAAGGAGACCGCACGTGCCATAGCTGAGTCATATATGACACTTGATTGTGCAGTAGTGTGTAGAAGAAAAATAGTCCACTTAACGTTTTGGAAGTGTGATTTGTGTTTCATCATGGTAGTGTCGGAGCATGAAACCGGCATGAAATGCTGTATGAATTTCGCCAGGGACATCCAGTCAACTCAGCGGCACGAAACAGCAATGCCGTATATGGACAGAGTGCTGTGGATTTGCGATTTTATTCCAACCCAGATTAGACTAGAATATAGAACTAAAATATTTTTTTTTTTAAATCGAAAGATAGAATTCAATTTCATTGAGATGTCGAAGTGTAGTCAGCCCCTTCATCTAGTAGCGGTAGCATAATTTAGACCTAACTAGGGGAAACATAGAGTTCGGTGGTGTACTGCAATTCCGAATAAGGTTTATTTGAAAATAGCTTTTTCTTAATTAGTGACATCCACAAATAAAAATAATACGTTTTAATCTTTATGTTAAGTTAGAATCATTAATATCTTCCCATGAAAGATCCTAACATTAGACAATTTAGTAAAATGTTCATAATCCGTTATAGTAATCAACTTTTTAAATCTTTCTTCAGTAACATTCATAAGGCTGAAAAGAAATTAAGTTTCCTGTCCGTAACCAAGTCTAGTTTTGGCTTTCCATATTCACTGTGCTTTCATTATACATCTGATCGTACACATATAATTTATACTTAATCATTTATTCACATGATCACATAATAACAATTTTAGAGGTGTTTATTTAAATTTTGGGTCATTTTTTGCATTTAAAAGGTCATTATAAGGCATGTTTAGGAATTCTTTAGGTTATCAAGTTCCGAGGCCTAGCTTTATCGCAAAGTCAGATAGGTGTCAATGCCTACTATTTGCAAAAATGTCGACGATATTACGTAAACCTATTACAGTAAGCATCATCTTAATTGGCCACATTGGGACAGGACCCTTGCCCGGAGAAGGAAATGGTTGGTTAAACCGACTTTTTTTTTGTTTTGGAATACAGTTCACATTACTACAGAAGACGGGCAGAAAAATTACAGAAACACTAACACACACATATTTAATATATCTCTGTATTTAAAAAGAAAAACAGTAGTTGACTTCGTCCTTAAAAATACCTAATTAGAGAAAGAAAATATTGTGTCTACCGTGGAAGATCAATAATTTTCATGCTCAGCTGAGCGAGCGGTTAAACCGACAACCGGTTGGACGTAGGGCAGTTCAAAGGGTTTCTACTGTAAATAATTCATTTTTTCCCTCTCATTTTTGAATAAAATTATTATTAATCCTTGTCCACCGGAAACTAAACCCTTGTGTTGAGAGTAAATATTATTTATGTTAGTTCATACTAAGGATACTCAGATCAGCGGTGTAGCCAGACAAATTGTCGCAGGGACATCGCATTTGTTTAGGAGGCACCTCTGCAAATACCAAAGCGTATCACATACTTCGTGTTTATTTAAAATAGTTCAACGTTTATTGAATCAAGGTTTAGAGCATAGTGCATCTGGAATCTTGCAGCTTAGATGTTCAACCGCTTTCAATATTATATAAGAATAGTTCAAACTAGTTTTTTTTTCTTAATTTTTATACCAATCGATTAATTATTTGTGGCCATTTTTGTATTGCGGCGCATACCAAAATCTGCGTTAACAGGTTTTAACGGAAAATGTAATATCTGCGAATAGGTTTATCATTTTCAAACAAGAAACGTTCTTTCTAATAACATCTACTCCTTAACCTTAGTCTCATATCTCTGTATTGAAGTTACACTGATATATCTTTTCTTAAAATTGTATGAAATTTTGAAAATCCCAAAATTCGCATTTTATGCATATTGGAGGCCTAACATCTCTGACGGTTCAAAATATAAAAATACAATTTCTTTACACGTTATACATTTGTAAGGAGAAACTACGGTAAAAATTTTTGCTTTGATATTTAAGTTTGAAGGGACTTACAGATTTGCAAATTGGAGATGAATCATGCCCGCACGTGCTTTAGTAACTATTATAAAGAACGGTTCTGAAAATAAATATTATTTATTACTATCAGAATTACGACTTTACTACTGCAATGATAATTTAAATGCTTAAGTATTAAAAGATGCAGACAGCTGTATAAATGCTTCACACATATTAATGGTTGTAACGTTTTGCTAAAGCATAATGGAATAAAAAAAAACATGCGGTGGAGCAGCCATGTTGCCAACTGAACACTATAATGTATATAAATAAATAAGCCAACACATATATATTAATACTAAGCTCTATTACAAGGATATTTCAGAATCTGCTTTACGCATTCATATATTTCTTGGGCACTATGGTTGTAATATAACATTTACCAAAGTGCGCATGAGCATTACTTACTCTTCCCTCCCAACTCCTTTCAAACTCAAATATCAAAGTTTAAATTTCTAGTTTAGTTTCTCTTGACATAAGGACATAACGTGTAAAATGTACGAGGATATATATATATATGTCCTTGTATATATATGGATTTATAACTGGTCTCCCACCAGAGGTAAAAATCTCTAATATCCATACATAGCTCCCACGAGCATTATTCACCCCCAATATGTAGCTCCCTTCAAATTAAAATATCAAAGTTCTAATTTATACCGCAGTTTCTTCTCACATCAATGTATAACGAGTGAAGAAATTAGATTTTAATATTCTATTCCACCAGAGACATTTGGAATCTAATATGCACAAAATATGCTTTTCTATTATTTAAAAAAATCATAAAAAATAAGCAAGCGTATATCAACCTTCAACATATTTTGATATGCTAATAGTGCACAAAAATAAACTTTGGTATTCGTCTATTCCGGGCGAAAAAGCGTCCTGAAAACCGAAACTGTTTCTACTTCAACAATCATATTTAGATACCATTTTGAGAAGTTCAATCACGATTAGATTTTTCATGCAGAAGACTAAAATTATCAAGAGGATTTTAAAGAAAAGAATGGTTTTTGTTTTAATGTCCTATGATAAACGAGTCCGCATATACTACATTTTTCATAAAAATCTACTAACACAAATTGTGGTATACGCCACAATACAAAAATGCATGCCATAAATTAATGGATTGGTATAAAAATAAAATAACACTACACTAGTGTCCAAAATTAAAGCACAACGAAGCAATCTCCACAGAAGTCATATATTTCTTAAAACATTTGGTGTTATACGAAGCTTTAAACTTTATTTTTGGGCCAGTCTAGTAACTTTAGACTTCGGCCCGTCACGAATCGCCTTTAGCTGTTAAAATCCACACCCATGCCCCTGCCGGGACTCGAACCCGGGACCTTCGAGCTGATGGCCTACCGCCGCAGACCTCTCGGACACCCGGCTGGCGTGTTACAGGCAGGTATGGTATACAACGAATCAGAACTGCAAAGAAACAGCATTTTTACTTGAAAAATACACAATATCATGGTTGCAATATCACAAACGGATACAAGCCAGAATTATAATAATAAGATCAGAAAACAAAACAAAGTGAGAAACCCCCAAAATAAAGATTAATAGGGTATACAGTCACCCCTAGCATCGACACTATGCACCCTCTGACAACAATGCTGCATAGTATGGACAGGTGCAGCGAGAAAAGATCTTGCGGCAGTAGATCCCATTATTCATGCAGAGCTATTGTGAGAGTATCAAATGAGATGGGTGGCCGTGACCGCGAAGCAGCTCGCCGTGCTAGGTTGTCCCAAGCATGTTCAGTTAGAATTAAGTCCGGTTAACGCACAAACCAGTTTAAAAGGGCAATAGTTCCAGTTAAAAAAAAAGTCGTTCGCCAATACACCGGGCATTGCCATCGATCATTAAGACATTTTCTCCCACATGCTGTCGAAACTCTCTCAAATGTATTATCAAGATCTGCTCACGATATCTGGTAGCAGTTTTGCCTTGTCCATTCACCTTGGTGGTTTCACCTCGGAGTGTTCTTCAGGTGGTACCAATGCTGACCCACAACATCATCCCGCCATTTCCGTATTGATCACGTTCGATGATGATGGAATGATTATATCATGTCCCCTGTTCTCCTCAGATGATTCACCGTCAAGAATCAGAATATAGAGTAAACCACGATTTATCACTGGATAATACGAACGTCCAATTTACATCTGACCAATAACCGTAATCTCTATAACAGTGTAGACGATTCCTTCTTTGATAAGCTTTCAAAAGCACACAAACTACCGGCCACCTTGCATACAGTCATCTTTCCCCAAGCCTTCTATCCACAGTTTTCCGAGTTATCTGCCTTCCTGTTGCAACAGCGTGGTCTGATGCAAGTTGACGGATGC
>JAGDQP010021256.1:0-32007 GCA_022664845.1 Lepisma saccharinum | reverse complement strand
AAATTACTCGACGCTCATCTCTTCGACGAATTTCTGCTCATCGTCAAATTACTCGACGCTCATCTCTTTGACGAATTTCTGCTCATCGTCAAATTACTCGACGCTCATCTCTTCGACGAATTTCTGCTCATCGTCAAGTTGCTCGACGCTCATCTCTTTGATGATTACTGCTCATCGTCAATTGCTCGACGCACTGAAAATGAAAAATATTTTGAGTTTTGAGATTAGAAAATTTTGTGATTGCTTTACATATGTTGCAAATTATAACTAACATATTATACTGTAATGGGTTGCAGACTGATGTTGAATCCCTTATAAGATACTTGAAGGGGATGCAGGTTTATGAAGGAAGAACCATGATAGTGAATATTTTTTTTGTTCGTTAGGACTACCTATCTTTACTTTGTTCTACTGCGTTAATTATAGTAATTTTCACAATGAACGCAAGAAGAGCTGTCACTGACCATGAACTTATTCTTTAATTTTAAAACAAGGAAAATAAATTGTTGCTGTGAAACGTCAGACGATGAATACTGTTTCAGTTTTTTTCTGTTTCTTAAAATTGTTCCATTTCCGATATAGATTTTTCTTAGTACTTGAATTGAGGAGTTCGTTGGAGGCACGTGTTAACTCGATAAACGCAGTCATAAAAAATCAGGTTCGAAAATTTGACATGAGCTAGTAAGCAGATTTCCTGTGCTTGTAGACGTTTTGGCATAACATGGAATTATGTTGCTGGTATCCCTAGGAAGGCATTGCATGAATCACAGGGAAGCTATATTAATCCCTGATGTTAATACAATAAAATAATTAACCACACAAGATTAACCACACCAAACTTGGATCGAATGTTCTTGATCATCCCAGAACAACGACTGTCAGCGTTGATACCCAAGCACCTTCAGTTGTCAATATAGCCAGATAAAATACACAACCACAATAGCTTCTTTACTGTTAAAAGGATCTTCACCAAAGTTTGTAAAATTATGCTTCTACATAATACAAGGAGACAGTAGGGAACAGGACCTCCTTCATGTACTCCAGTTGTTAGTGTTGCGGAACTAAATTAGAGATTAAGTTTTTTCAAAGCTTCTGCAAGATACCGTTTCACGTATCCCCACCAAACTAGCATTACGACTGTTCGACATCCTACGAAAGCAAGTAGGTGACGGTACCCACCCATTCATCCAAGATGTTAGTGTTGCCAGCCAATAATATTGAAGTTCTGCAAAGGTTTCCACACCATTCAAAGTATCTGAATACCTGAGGATTGCTAGCAATTCTACGGAAGAAAAGTTTGTGCGTCAGTGTTTGTTTCTTTTATCTTCTTTCAGTACCCTACTATTTGTTTGCACTTGTCTTCTTCTATATACAGGGTGTAACTTAATTAATGGATCAAACTTCGGGAGGTCCTGAGATCAAAACAAGAAAAAAGTCCTCTTGCACATTCTCGAAATCTGCTTCGTGTAATAGATACAGGGTAGCCAACTTCGAATCTAAAATCGACTGTTGACAATTATAATTGAACAGAAAGATGTGGGCAAACTTCAGAAGGAAGGTCCGGCCTGAGCCTTAGATGCCTAAAGTCCATAAATGAAACTCAAAATTCAAATTCAAGAACGAAGTTCCTAGGAATACAAGCAAAAAAGTTTTGCATCATTTCGGAGTTAGAGGCGACCGAAGGTGGGGGAAAGCGGACGGAATTCGAGAATATGCCATAGGACATTTTTTCTTGTTTTGAGCTCAGAAATCATCTCCGGAAGTTTGTCCACATCTTTATGTTCAGTTACAATTGTCAACAGTCGATTTTCGATTCCAAGTTGGCAACCCTGTATCTCTTATACGAAGCGGAATTCAAAAATACGCCAGACGACATTTTTCTTGTTTTGATCTCAGGTATCACCTCCCGAATTTTGTTACAGTAATTCAGTTACACCCTGTATATAAAATTGAATGTCAGGGTATTCGTGTGTTTGTTTGAACACCATACAAATCTACACCCTTTGACGGATTCGAACGAAATTTGACATATTTATATTCCTTAGGGCCTAGAAGGATTAACTACAGCATTAAAAGGTTGATACCCCACCCCCGCCGAAAGGGGGAACGACAGTGTCGGTTCAATCAATTAATAGACCATGATTGTCAGATATCTCTCTACAGGGTGAGCAACCCACACCACAATGCAGTTTGCCGGGTTAACTACCTTCAAGTGGGCAAATATGAAAAAAACAAACTTTTAATTCATTACCAACTGTTATCCTAATTTTTCAGTTCGATACCACGCGGAGGTGAGGGTAAGGGGTCGAAAAACATCTGGACTCTGCACTAAAAGGCGAGCAAATGAGCTGTATTTATATATTCTTATACGTGGAGATGTATACAGCTAATAGGGTACGCGACGGAAAAACTACTTAAATCGGGTTTATCCGTTCTTCCAGCGAACTCCTCAATTGTTTATAGTACTGTTAGTATAAAATTACATATGCGTTCAGAAGCAAGTTTAAAATATTTGTAATCGAGAAATAGATCGTTAAAAAAAGCTCTAATTGTTTCTTAATTTAAATTTCAAAAGTGGAATTAAGATCTTCATATGTCGGAGTAATGATCTCGCCTAGTTAACACTTTTCCTGAGATCCTGTTGGTGAAGTTAGGGGCTAAGATCTCCTACTAAAGGTATCAGACTGGCATTAGCATTGTGAGACTGAGAAAAACATAGAAGAGAGTGGCCAATGTGAGAGGGACTTGAACCCTCGCTCCCATAGTCGGCACAGGGACGTCGAGAATTTGTAACTTTCGTCGAATCGACGTCGTAGATCGAAATTTAGGACGTCAAAAATGGGTCATTTGCGTAAGAATGACGTCGGTGTTCGAAATTATTGACGAACAATCGACGAAGGCGAAAAGACGTAGAAACAACGTCATTGCAACTAAATTTCGAAAAAGTTCTTGACGAAAACACAACGTGTTTTTTCACGTAATCATTTTTAACGTTAAAATTACGTAATTATGATTATATTTTGACGTTATTTTCACGCCTTATCGACGTCAATTTCAACGTCATGATAACGTTATTTTATCTTACTTTGGACGTTCTTTTTACGTTAATTTCACCTCCACTTTCGACGTAGATTCAACGTTAATATGAGCGACATTTTTTCGTCATTTCGACCTCCAAAATACAACGTCGACGTTTGTTGTCTTGATTACTTGTTACAAAAAATATGGTTATGCAAAGTATCAGAGTAAGTATCCTTGTACCGTTCTGGATCCAATTATTGAAGAGTACCTATGTTCATTACTAGAGACTAACTACTTCAGCAAATTTCTGAAAGTTTGCTGCGTAATACACAGCAGCAGATATCCAAGTATCCCATCTCGTTAGTATTGGCTGTGGAGGAAAAGGAAGTTCAGGGTCTATTTCTTTCAAGAAAGGAACCCGGGATGGGGCTTTGAGGAATGTTTTCTTGCCATTGGATATTAGAGAGTCAACTTCGGGAAATGAAACACGAATTTCCTCTGCAACTCGATGGAGAGCATGCGCGAGACATGTTATGTGCAGCATAGCGGGGAAAATAACTTTAAGAGCCGTTGCTGCTTTTTTCATATAAGGCGCGGCATATGTTACAAACAAAAGCACAACTTCATGTTTAACACCATCCGGCCAAAGCAAATTTAGTGCGGAAGTGAATAACTGAGCAATCGCTGTACGATTGGTTTTCTCCAGTTGCTCACATAGAAGAAATATTTTTGGCTCTTGATAGTACTCCAATGTACCAATTACAACGTTAGCAAGGAACCTTCCCATAGCATCCGTTGTTTCATCAATAGACACCCAATCTTTTCCCCCGAATTCTTTTAATGACACCCGTGTAACACCCTTCGACGTAATATTTACGCAGTGTTGACTCACTCGGTACCTGTTCATCTGTGTACTTCGACAAGAAACCCCGTAACGAGGCATTCTGTAATTTCCACAAAGGAATATCTGCCTCTATGAATGCCTTACACAAATCTGCAGAAACTGAGACTGTCGAGGAGAAATAGCGTATGATGTAATTAGTGACGGGGTTTTACCTTGCGTGACTTTTGCTTCTCACTAGAAGGAGATTTCTGTTTACTAGTTTCTTGTCGTTATATCTTTTCGTACAATTCACAGACTTTTCACATAACGTACAATACAACACCGATCCGTTGGTTGTAAACACACGAATTCCTTCACATAGTTGTACATTTTGTTCCTCAGAGAAGATACTTCCTTCGACATTTCTGCGAGTTCGAAGCAAGAACGCACACAAAATTCCACCACAAACCACGAGAGACCCAAAACTGCAATGCCCTTTGAACAACTTTCTCCAGGCTAGGTGATGCTGTGGCCAGCCCGGGAAGTGGGAGGGGAAGGTGCCATTCACGTCGATTCCCTGGCGATATTGTTTCAATAAATCTGGATGTCGCTTGACCTTGACCAGGACATTCTTTGCTTGCTGCTGTAAACTTTTATTTTTAAATTTCTTGGAAGCACCGAAAATTCTTGCTGGAAAAGGGAAATTATATGCAGTCGGTTTAGTCATGTCCGGATTTGAAAGAAAATGCCCAAAGTAGGCAATTTAAGGCATTTATAAAATAATATATGGGAATGAAATAGGCAAAATTAAATTGCCTTAAATTGAAGCTAACACATTCCCCCGCCAGCCTTCACAACATTCATTTTTATCCTATCTCTAACAGGAAGAAATAGGCATTTTGCCTAATATCCGGTCTCTAATCATTACACACACTACTGTATAATCAATTCGTTTCTGTGACTGCCAACGCTCAGCTTATACTCACAATGAAGTGCTGACTTCACAATGTTGGTTAGAAAGACAAATAGTTTCGGACCATGTTTTTAACTTCCTTCATGTTATTGAATACTCTGTGCCTGAGGAGAAGAAATACGTGGAAATGGTTGATACTCCGAGGGCGCAGTGTCCAGAGACTACCGATGTACTAACTCCTTTCTGCTGTAAAAGTTCTGGTGGACAACTATGGATACATGACTTGGTCGTCCACTTAGAGAAGCATTCAGCTTCTGTCAACAATCGCGGATATTTTTGGCGCAAACTAATATGGATGCGCTGTAGTTCATCTGCCATATAGCCCGAACGTCAGACACTATCACTACCTGGGTTGGTCGAAGCCACTGGTCACTAGTGTTGGGGTATCGCATAAATACTTACATTTCGTTTCTAGTGATGATTCGCAGCTAAATCAGCATACCCGATCTTGAATGTACATTCAAGAAATTTCGAAACGTGTATTTTCGGACCTACTGATGCTCAAAGCTGGTAAAGTTTCGTTACAAATGACTTAATATCTCTGTAAGCAATGATGTAAGCCGTGTAGGCTCAGCAATCATAATCGAAGTTGTACCTGAGGAATGCATCTAAGCAAAGTTTATGATTGACAAGCGCGGCTGAAAGGAATGCTTGTATCCTGTGTAATATCTCTTCCATAACAATGAAAGGCTTTTGTAGAGAATATCCTTTAAAATTCACCACTAAATCAGAAGCATTGCTCAAGCACATTCGCTGGGTATGACTTCAATTGTGATTTTAGAAGACGACACTGCTTACGTCGTTACCTGTCCAAATATTATGTAATTTGTCATGATGATTCGCTAAACTTTTAGCGCCTGTAGTTCCAAACTATGCATATTTCTTGAAAGGAACTTTTTTGTTATTTTCATGCGAATAATCACGTCCCAAAATGTGTCGCATTGTTTCAATGACACACCTTAAAGATATTCGGTCGGGGAAGTAGAGTTCGGAGATTTTACCGGAGGGGAGCACCATGTGATAAAGGTTGAAAGCCTAGGCTATACACAAGATTGATTCAATTAAGATAGAACGATTTGATCTTGGTCTTATTAACCTTGGCTCTCGTGTTCATCTCCTTCTTCACCCCTCAAGATTACAACCGGATAGTGGACACAAGTAGTACTTTCTCTACTGTTCGTCAGGTTGGAAGCGTCTCGGCACTGTATCAATGCACCAACATAGGAAGTATCTCGTACTATTTTCAACAGGCGTCACTTCCGTTGAAGGACGTTCGAAACCACTGCCTTCGCAGGGACGAAACAAACTACATCTTCGATATTCCCTATTTGAAAGAGCTAAAAGTTAGTTCCAAACGGGCCTCTCTCATTCTTTAACACCTAACCAAATCCTTCGTTATATTCCAATCAAACTACACATGTGTTGTTAGACTGCAAAATCAGATAGGATTCATCACAATTCATCCAACAGTTACAGATGGAAAAGAATATAAATGTAAGTTTTACAATTTGTCTTCCTGATAAAAATACAAGAAAGGTGCAACAACTACTCGTAATGCGAGGGAGGGTAGGAACTAGGGTTGCTACCTTTTGATGGATGAATTACGGGACACTCGGCAAAAAATACGACATAAGAGAAAAAAATTACGCGACAAATCCTAAATAACTTAAAATAAAAGTGGCTTGTTAGGTTCTGTACTACTATATGAATATACGCACAATTTGAAACCTCTATAATAATAAATTACAAACAGAAAACGTCTTACTTGCAAATGTTCACATCTTAAAAGCACTGGCGCTTGGAAAATAAATATTTAAATTTTATAAACACAGTTAACGTTAGTATCTGCATTTTAAAACATGACTGTGTTAATTCAACGCTTTTGAGTGTCCCTGGGCGACCGTCTTCAATAAACGCAACAATGGTGTTGTTTGCGATGATTCAACACAATGGATGTATTGTTAATGCTGATTCAACACAAGGAAGAGCGTCATGCTACTACTATCACAGTGTTGAATCACCGAAAGCACACAACAAACGGTGTTGATTTAACACGAAAAGTGTGGTGGCTCTGGGAAAAGTTGCTGAAAAGTACTGAATTGACTGTCATTTTTTGCAGTATGTTATCAACTGGAGCAAACACAAGGCCGTGAGTATTATATCTCCATCCCCAGGACTCATGTTGGGGTCTGGGGATGTGAACAGAATCTGCTCGCTAGTCTGCATGGTAAACAGCTGGAAAAGAGCCATCCCTATTTATTTGTTAAAATTATCGATATGTTGAAAATATGTCTGTGAATTTACCACTGATAATACGGAACAACGACTGATAATACGGGACGCGGGACGCGATAATACGGGACGCATACGGGACGGGTAAACCCAAAATACGGGACATCCCGTATTATACGGGACAGATGGCAAACCTAGTACGAACATTCGTCCGCTGTTCCCAACTGAACTCAATTGTCTTGAGATTTGCGCACAGTATCTATCATTCATGAGATTTCTCCTGTAAGTGATAATTCTCAACAACGAAGATTCGTACTGTTTTGCACTATGGTGATAGCTTCCTTCCTGTAATGAAGATATTAGGAATGCTACTTTTGTATGCTCTCGTTCAATACAAAACCAGTGGAACTCCCATTCCGGACTGATTCACTTCCCTAACATGAGAAAGAAAAACGCACTAACTCTCGTACCCTACCCTATTCTAAAACTAATTGTAGGGTCGGTAAGTTTTAAATGTGGAATTACGACTATGGAATTACCATAGTAACGACCTCTATAAAAGACAAGAACTGCAATAAAAATTGATGGATCCATCTAAAGTTATGCCCGGAAAACATCGAATTGAGATAGGTTTGCTATATTTCAAAAGTGAAAATCTGGGACGCTACCAATTTACGAAAATCTTTGAAATGTGCAAAATAATAATAAAAAAGAAAGTTAAACACATTAATTAACTTGTTTGCGTACATCGGGATGTTGATCTCGATTCCGCCTGGATGAATAGTAACCCTAAATTGAGAACATTTTTCTGGGTCCGGTAAATAGAGATGGCTCAATTCGCACTAGGGTGGAAGGAGCATTTACTGTTTGGGCGGACGGATACATGACTCCTACCCTGTGTAGTTCGTCAATGTTTCTTCTACTTACACAATTTTTCACTACTCCCATATATTATGTTTCGTTTACATTCATAAGGAGGAACATACCTTATGAAATACACCTTTCATAAGGTGTATGAAATACAGGTGTCGCCTTCGAAAAACACCTGAATGACTCTATTCGGATAGGAATACCAAGGGTTTGGTAGGCAAATATACACGAAAGGTTTTCTAAAAGAATATTATTAAATCAACAATATCTAGTTCATTTGACTTACTTCATATGATGTTGGAGGGCGAAAGGTCCTATACTCGTCCAAAGCTGGAGTTGAAGCCGAACTTTCACATGATGTGCGCTCTGTGTCTCTACAAAAGTGGCTCTGTGCTTATCCTGTACAGATACTTTAAGGATTATATCAGGATCGTGTTGCACAAACATCATGCAATGACTTATAAACATCTTGTGTTCGGGGTTCAGTGGGGTAAAGTAAGTGAACGGCGCGGCAGGATTTAGGGAAAAAAATGAAGCTTCGTGCAAGACTTGTCCTTCCTAGAACAAGACGGATCCTTCCTAGAATCATCCTAGAAAAGCAAGACAACTGGGCAAAACTTGCTTCTGAAATCTTAGAAAAGGCTAAGAATAACCCCACGTTCGTGTTGAACATAATTTTTCAGGATAAATCATGCGTGTTATGAATACAAACGAAGAGGCAAATTGTTGGGTGGAGAAGTTCAAGTTTCCCACCTTCCAACGAAGTTAAGGGATAACCACCAAAGATAAAACAATGTTGATATTATTCTTTATCGCCAGGAGATGAATGTCACACTATGATCAAGTGCCGGCGCCGTAGACCTGGTTTTTGGACCTCTGGCCAATGGTTTATGTTGTATGATAGTGCAAGACCACAAACAGGTCTGTCTGTTCAGGAATGTCTGTACTAAACATAACATTACGGCACTCCCACATTCTCCGTAGTCGTTATCTGTCACGATGCGATTTCTTTCTGTCACAATGCAATTTCTGTTCCAGGTTGAGAAGCTTACTAGAAAAAAGACAATATGGGGACTAACATTAGAGGTAAGATGACTATATTTTCTTAGTCAAAATTCGGGACAGATCTTGACAGAATCTAATACCCTTTACTTGCGGGTGGTTTGATGGTTAACCAAGAAAAACTTTTGTTCAGGCCATAAATAGCTTCAAAGTTTTATTAGAAACTAACTGTACTTTGAAAATTATAGTACTAACTTCAGAACTTAAATTTTCTACCCTACTGGTGTTCAACCGTCATAATAACTTACTTACGATACAAAAACTATGATTAATTATAACTAAGATAGTATTAACTACCGGATTATCGCATAAGTAATGTCGTATGTGCGATGACCGCTGCAATGACGCCATCTGACGAGCGAATAGTGAAGTAGACGGCAGCGGCACGTGCCATAGCTGTCATACAGGGCACTTGATTATGTGCAGCAGTGCGCGGAAGGAGAACGGTGTACTCCACGTTTTGAAAGTATGGTTTGTATTTGATTACGGCAGTGTCGGGGGCCACTTACGGCATATTATGCTGTATGAATTTCACCAGGAATATCCAGCCAGCGCAGCTGTACGAAACATCAATGGCGTATATAGTCAGGGTGCTGTGGATGTACGAAAGTGCCCGAGTTGGTTCCAGAGGTTTCGGTCTGGGGACACCAGCCTCACCGATAAGCCACGAGCAACGGTGGAGGCAAATCCAATGCAAACTGTTGAAAAACTAGTCAGCAAACTCCATGTCACCCATTCGATCGTTCATAGTCATCTTCAAAACCTTGAGTACGGGTCGAAACTCGGAAAATGGGCACCTCATGCGTTAACGCCTCAACAGAAGGAGCAGTGACTCTGGCTGCTTCCGAAAACCTTCAGAAACCTTCGCAGCAGTGAATCAATCAGTGGCGGATTGA
The DNA here is from genome assembly GCA_022664845.1 of Lepisma saccharinum. NCBI lineage: Eukaryota > Metazoa > Arthropoda > Insecta > Zygentoma > Lepismatidae > Lepisma > Lepisma saccharinum. The sequence goes on along the minus strand of JAGDQP010021256.1, from coordinate 22,130 downwards.
CGCACAGGCACAGTAAGCACGTGCCTTGGGGCGCCAGCGCTGAAGGGGCACCCAAGAAAAATATATTTAAAAAATCAGTAATCGAGAACATTACAAGAATCACTTATAGGCTTCTTGTATAATTTTGGAATGAAGTACTAATCTAATATTGCACTTGCACTTTATTCTTCAAAAGAGTTGTGCAGTTTGGATGGCAATAAGCGTCCCGGTTTCATTTGCTGAAGCGTGAAGCGCCCACCTGTGTATGCACATCGTATTAACTTCCTCTCTATCACTAGCACAGGGTTTCTCAATGTGGGGGTAGCGACCCCAAGGGGATTACAGGTTGTCTGCAAGGCGGTCGCGAGGTTTGCGTGTGATGGTGTATCAAATAGCCTCTTGAAGGCTTCTTGTTGTAAACAAGAAAAGTACTTTTGGGGTCGCGGCATGAAAAAGGTTGAGAAACGCTGCTCGAGCAGATTGAAAGCTAAAGATGGGGTGTTGTCGACTTGGAATTATTTAAAGGATGGCAGATGACAGCATTGCACACTGGTGTGTTGCTGACGCTTGTCGCGACGCTATTTCGTTTCTTGCTTTACTACAGAACCTATATAACTTCTTCTCAGCCTCAGACAGAAGGTGGGCGATTCTACTAACACATTTGAATCCAGGATCAACTGTTCTGAAAAGTTTATCTGCAACTCGTTGGTCAGCAATTGCAGTTGCGTGTAAATCACTGTACACAAGCTACAGCGAGATGTGCAGCTTTGGAGGAAATTGCAAGTGACAACAATGAAAAACCACGAACTCGCAGTGATGCTGATGATTACTGGCGAAAAATACAACAGTTAGGACTGCTTTCCTTGGAAGCTTGCGTTGCTTGCGATTAGAGTGAGTAGCCAATTGAAGCACCTGTTTCATTACGTAATACGTGTTTCAATTGGCTACTAACCCAAATCGCAAGCAACGCAAGCTTTCATGAAAATCAGCCCTTAGAGTCTGCATTGAAATGGAGCGATCTGAGCAAAGGTGGGCAAAGATCATGGAGCGATCTGATGCAGCCAATAAAAAACTGCAAGCAACATTTATGTGAGTGAAACAACATAAATAATGCAGGGTTGGGAGAATATTTGCAAATTGTTCGTATGGAATTCTATGCATACGAAGAGGAACCAAAGAACATAAGTGAATGCGAGGAATATCTGCATGACAAGGGACGGAGGAAAAGTAGGAAAGGTGCCTCCGATTAAAAAGAAGGGAGGAATACACGTGTTAATAGGAAGAGAACGATTCCGTGTGGAGATATTAACGCAGTTGTGAATTCACTCATCTCTGAATTGTGCAGAAGAGAAAAGCATACAACCATATAAACGAAAAATTTAGTTTCCTCGCAGAACTGGACAGTGTGGACTGTGAAACCATCCGAGCAATCCATTACCAGGATGACTTAAATAGCAGTTTGTCGGATGAATGTATTCATTTCAAAGCGTGCGGTGTAGCCATAAAAACTGCATCTGAAATTTTGAAATATGTTCGGACAAAGAAATTGGAAAACATCTTTCTCAATTTGGCTTCGAATATTTGTATCGGCGCCAACTTCAAACTGTTCAGGGAAAAGATCTTTTTCCGTATTAAAACATGTTAAGAATTACTTGCTGTCCAAAATGCGTCATGAAAAACTTTCAGCTTTTCGAAAAATGTGTATAGAAAGCGAACTGCTAAGAAAGAAAAATTTTGAACCAGTTGTGTTAGTTTATTTGCAAACGCTAAAGTCAGAAAGAAGTGTTTTTCTCTGTAATAAATATCTTGCTATTTCCAGTAACTGTTGATACTTAAAGATAGCAAGGATAGCGTTACCGTCCAAATTATAACATATAAAGACTATAAACACTATCAAAACGTCATAAATGTTTGTTTTACGTAATGCGATGAACGGACTTTTTATATACCGGTATGTACTGTACATATTTTAAACATGGCTTGTGTTTCATGATAACTGCATAGGTGTGTGTTGGGGGGAGGGCTTACATGGAGTACCCATGGGCGCCAGAAACCTTAATCCGGCCCTGGTATCAATAGCGGATATGACTACTTTGAAGGGAACATGGATCATTGGTTGTTTAGGTGAATATTTTACCTTTTTACAGTGTCAGTCTTGGAACGGATATATGACAAAAACATCCGTATTCCTAACTGAAAGTGAAGGCAGACTCCTTTAATTAAAAGCTGATAACAAAAGCCAACAGGGTTACATCCAATTACAGTATTCACGCCAGGAATTCGGCCAGGATTTTCAGTTTGGAGAGGTGTAAATTTATTATTGGGATGGTGAAAGCTGCAGTTTTGCACGGTTTCTGTCGATTTTTGACCACAAACATTTAAATTTGGAGGGAGCTATCGAGAATTTCGGGAAATCTGGCGGAATCACTGATTCAAACAGTATTATATATGTATAATAGGAACAATACATGTTGAAGGAAAAATATTGATTACAGTATTTTTTTTTTACTGTTACAGGTATTTACAATTTCCATATAACTTCAGGTTACCTGTATTCTTTAACACTGAATCTAATAATTTCCAGTCTGTTTAAAGACCGCAAAGACAGAAGAAACAAGACAGGGGACTGTCCTCAAGGAACTGGATGTCCTTAATATTACTTAATTCAGGGAGCCTAGATGCAAATGAATGTAAGTGACATTATTATTATTTAAAATCGAGTTCTACATAGCTTGTAATATTTTGTGTCACAGATATTTCCTGTCATATATAAAAATTAAATTCGATCTTTGTTTTATTTTAAAATTAACACTTGCATCTCTTTGCTTCTAAGCACCTCAGCTTATATTAATAAACTTATGTTAAATTAAAAAGAATAAGGATGAATTTGTATACACGATACTTACAATATCCAAGAACATTCAGTAAATAATTTCAAGCGTTCCCTGGAAACTTGATTTATCGATTTCATTGTTGTAATCTACTACAAACTTGTTAACAAAGTTTTATATAAATGGATACATTGTTGGTGTAATTACACTGATGTAATTGTAATTGAGGAGAACAGGGAAAAAGAACAAGCACTATATAATGACAGCTAACTGCTAAGAAAGTTGCAATCCGAAAGTTCAAATGGTCCAGAAGGTTTTAAAAATATTTAATGTATGAGAGAGCAAATGAGAGAAGGGTTAAACTTTAAAATTCGTTCCACAAGAAATCACCTTTTTTCCCTGTACATGAACTCCTCCTCGATTATGTTATTTAAGGATCCTTCTTCTACTTGATTAATGTGTTATTGCTAAACGTAATACGTATGAACTGCTTTGACTTTGCAGTCGAAGTGAAAGGCATCTTAAAAACAGTTATCAAGTTCAGTTTCTATTTCTGGTCTTAAATCTAATCAGCAGTAGACCTTAGCAACTTCCATTCGTTTAAAAGCCCTGGGAGCATGCCATTGCGCCTACGATACTAAATTGAATACTGAACAGTATAAATCAAATCTTTTATCAATTTTCATGGTACCTTGGTCCTAGAACGCCCTTTTTGTCTCCCTTAATACTAGGGTTACCATTATATTTACGGACTAAATACGGACTAAATTGGCTTAAAGCCCATTCACTTGAATAGAGTGAAATTCCGAACAATTACTTGGAACACCAACATGAAAAACACACTTAATACTAATTGTACACATTTATATCTTCTCTATTACCAAGTTCCGAGAATATTCTGGTCATTACGTTTCAATACATTTGCACTTCGAAAACATTGCTTGGAGATAACGAACACTGTAGGAACATTGTTACATAATAACAAATATACTAATAGGTGGTACTACAGTTTAATGTTGTCTGTAGGAACAATTTGCATTTTTGTGCAACGTAAAGTTATTATGGTGTGATATGTATTTGTGGAAATGTATGTGTTTAAAATACGTAATTAACAGTCAACAATTGAGTAAGTATTGGAGTCGAAATAAGGCGAAAAAAAAACAACAACATATGAACCTCGAACTAATTCCCACAGAAATGACTTTTGGTTTAAAATGAAGTTAAAACATTTATATTTAACATATTAAAAATATACATCCATACGGTCGTGATAAATATGTTTTTCAGTCGCCATTTTCCAAACATGGTGGCAAAATTTTGAACGAACGCAAATGAATTATACAATGCATGGAATTACATCGAAATTTTACGTTAAACACGAATATGGTAATGTTTTTTTTAAAGAGTATTCTTTTAAAGAATTTTGATGCTAAAAAGGAGATATTCAATAATGGTGGTGTACCCATGACAAGAAAATTTTCATGAACCCACTTACTACGTTCTTGATGGTGGTGCATTATTTCATCAATTATCGTGGTCGCAGTGTGGATTATTTGGGGATATTATTTCATGATTTTTTAAAAAATCTTATCTTTGTATGAAGTTGCAAAGCACAGGCAATGTGTAAAACCCTAAATATCATCTTCATCCTCTTCATCTTTATCTCCACAGTTTGTGCAGTCCTTTCCAGTACAGTTTTTACAAAATACCCCACCTCATTTCGTACCGTAGGTTAAGAAAATGTGGAGCGCTACTTCCACATTCCTCATGCACCGTTCACGGCGCGTGCGTATCGCACAGGGGATAGCTTTACCTTTTTTTTTACTGTACAGCAGAGTCCATATCCACGGCATGTGCATTTCATATTGAAACATGGTTCATCAGTTGTAGTTTTGCAAATACAAAGAATAATATTTAATAGTTTATCTGGCGCAGGGCTCATATCTGTCAAAACCGGGTGAAATTCTCCATTATTCTTCTGCCATCGCCACTGAGTAGGGTCAGGAGCCGTACTGGCAAGTTTTTTCCAAATGATAGACTCTAAAATGATGGAACTTCGCAGCATTTTGAGTTGGAGGCAAACGGGATATGACAAATTCTTTCTTTGTGGAAACTACTTTCCTCGTGTAATATTCATAACAAATCATATTCAGCGTGCATGTGTTTGTATTGGTGCCATACAGCGATACAAGAACTTTGCATCCAATGTCTATTAAATCTTCAAAATGCAGTTTTTTCTCCAAATATGGAGGCCCATTTGTATAACGTTTTAGATGCCATGAAATGTTTCAAAATTGAAGACTTACTTTTTTTTTCAGATAAGACACTAATAGTATCACACCCTGTTAACGCGTGAACAAAAAGGGGAGTTTTACAAATATCTTTTCCAATTGATTCTTGTATGGCTTGAATATCACGTACTTTATTGCGTTGTGTTTCAGACTGCATTGAAATGTTCTTAGAAGGATGGCATAGCAGCAAAAGTAAGATATCGGTATGATCTGCCACTACAATGACATGTTGTTTCTGTGCAAGGTTTAAAGCTGTTTGAACAATTAGAGTGTCTGCATCGGCTTTGGCATGATTTATACATTTCTCAACAGTAATTTCCAAGCATATTGATGAAGCGTTGGTTATTTTCGGCGTTAGAAAGAAATGTTTCTTTCTTGATAACCACGGGCGATTACTCGTCAAATATTATTGCAACAGATGACTGCTTCACACACATAATCGGTGCTCCATATCTTTTGTACTATCCATAGAAATATGTTCAATCTTCGGTACTGTTTCTGGACATAAGATTCATACTGTCCTATTACATCCCCAAATAATCCACACTGCGACCACGATAATTGATGAATTATTGCACCATCATCAAGAACGTAGTAAGTGGATTCATATTTGCTAACCTGTTGCGTTTCATTAATGGTGATGCTATCTTGTGTTCTTGCTAAAGAGGATTTATCAGTTTTTCTCTTTTGCTGTGTATTGTGGTCAAATAATGTAGTTGGTATGATGGCTACTTCATACTTGAAGTATTATTACCTTGCATCTTCGGGCAGAGTAACCAAGGAGACACAAACGAACATTCTTTGTGTCAGAAGACGTACATCAATATGGTGGGTTTCGTTATCAATGACAATTCCCTTTTTCAGTATCTTCATGGTAACTACTTTGTCTGATTTCAGCAAAGTGACATTTTGAAATGTTTACCAGTAAGCTTGTCTTTTATATTTCTTCCAATAGCGTCAGCCTTTTCTGCGGTAACTTTGTTCTCACTATCTTTACACTGAAAATATTCCATAGACCACTCTAACCAGTACTGAATGGATTATGGGATATAAAAAACTGCAGTATCTTCTTCATGTCTTGGAAGTCCCTTCCCATCCTGGCATCAGATAGGTCAGTATGTTGCGTGCTACCGTTACGATAAACTCTGGTAGGTAAACTCATGGCATAAGTTATTTCACAGTATCTTGAATGGCTCAAAATTCATATAGCTCGCTGGCTTTCAGTCATGATTCCTTCATGTGTAATACCCAGTGTTGGGTAGTACCTAGGTACAAAACACGTACCTAAAGCATGTACCTAGGTACATTTCAGTTGCAGTACCTAGTACCTGTAACTAGGTGCTTTTTTGCTGTACCTAGTACCTGAATCTTAGGTAGTTTTCTTAGGTACTTCAGCTAATAATCGAGCGAGAAATTTTTCAGTGATAGAGTTTGATAAAAAGTGTCTTATATTTGGCTGGTAACACTCATATTGAAGGAATCTTGGAACTAATTGCCTCACTTAATCCAGAAAGAAACAACTGATTCATGTCCAAATATGCTTAATTTGTCAGCATAAAACTTGGATTTTTTTACTCCATTGCTGGGGATTTCTCTGAACTTTTAAAGTAAAAGCTTTTCCAAAAGTTCTGAAGGAAAAAAAAATAGTAGCAAAAACCTTTATCGGCAGGGAACGTGGAATGAATGCAGGTAGAGCCATATTTAAATCAAACATATAAGGTTAGTTTTTTTACTTTAGAACATTGTTTAAATGTTTAGTACAACATAGATTCTTCTGCTTCGTTTATTTTTTTATTATAATTATTAACTGAAGGACAGATCTTGACGCACTGCAGCAAAACTAGCTGTTTATTGGATGTTTGATGTACTGTTTCTTTTGTAACCCTTTTAGGAATGAAGTACGCTTTGTGGATCACAAGAGCTTCACAAAAGCGTTTGAACAATAAAATAGAATTTAACGGATGCTCTATTTCCACCCGAATTATTAATTTTAGTTCAATTTATTGATAGAAAATAGACATCTTAGATTTGAAATAAGGAGTTCTGAATTCCACGTCTTACCTTTGCGTATTAGGCATGTCCCTTTATAGAACTACGGATGTTTTCTCTCGCCCATTAGAAAAGAGATATCTAATAATTATCTGCCATCTTTATTACATAGTATATAATACAGCACAAGTGCGAGCTCCGCTTTCGTTACAACAGATGGTATTAGGAACTAGAACTAAATGTACTACAGCATACATTCATTTGATATATCAACAACCATCCCGAAAATCGCAACATCCATTTCTAAATATTACGATCAAATGACTGCGTTATCTAATTCACTCTCAAAAGTAATGTATTCGTCTGAAGTGCTAAGAAACTCTAGTTTTAAATGTACTATTTATAACAATAGAGAGCATTCTTTTGAGTTTCAAACAGAAAGAATGGTGGATTCTTACAAACTCAAGAACATAGTCTCATTAGTTCTATCTTATATACAAAATATTAATTATAATGAAAGAAACCTAATTCTTCTCAGTAAGTTGATAGAACGTACGAAGAAAACAAAAGTTATGACACACTGGAAACTGTATACAGGGTGGTAATATAATGCACCGACAAACTTGAAGAGTAACAGTACATAAAAAAAAAGGAAAAAATTAACTTTATTTTTTTTAAAGACATACTTTTCTTAAACAATTCGTAGTAAAAAGTAGAAAATAATTTTGTTTATGCATGAATAAAACAAAAAGCATGGCGCGCGCTAATTAAAGAATTTATAAAGTGGGAGCTGGACTTTTGGCCCCGGTCACTCTACAGTAACAAAACGAGCTAAGTAATAGTTTTATTGTAGGCAAAACCAAGGCGCCCCCGTGTAGATTAAAATATCTTTTAACGTATCCAAAAGAAAGAGTTAATATCATAGGTGCAAATGGAGGTTACTAAGTGAATGCCGAGGCCTGCCAGTTTCAAAGTCAAAGTCATAGATTTACCCACCAGTCCATGATTATTACAATGGTGAATGACTTATCTCTGTCGAACTTGTGGCTACTAAAATTTCGTTCTGTTTTAAGGAGAATACTAAGCTATTGAAAAGGACCCAAGTTTTAGAGTCACATTCATTGTTTTTCTCACCGTTACAGAACATTGCGATTCCAACGGTGTATACATCATCTCTGTCGGACTTGTAGTTTTTTTAGATCTAGGAGGGGCACAAATGGAGAATACCAAGCGACTAGAAAAGACCTACCAATTTTAGAGTCAAAATTGTAGGTTATTCCACGGTTTCAGACCATCATGAATCCGATTATATATGGCTCATCTCTGTCACATTCATAGTTTCCTAATCGTTTCTGATCATAACGAATCCAACGGTATCAAAAAGACGCGAAAGCCTTTGAGGTACATCGCTTTGAGTCAAAATATGTTGGCTTGGTTGAAATATTCCCATAAGCACCGAAGATATAGGAAAACATTCCATTTTGTTTTAGATGGCGGCCGAAGGTATAAAAAATAAATGAAAAACATTGAGTTATGCGCTTTTTTTTAAGTTTAGGAATGCTATTGGCACGTAACATTATGGAGGCCATTAGAAAAAAATAATTTTAAAATAGGGTGGCAGCGCTGACAACTGGATGCTTGGGTACAGGGAACAACCACAGTAGGTTTCATTTGTGTTGAATATGTATACTCAAAGCTTGGTGCGGATATGTCGAACTGAATAGAAGTTTTAAATATTTAAGATTGGCAACACTGTCAACTGTGTGACCTGAAGTACCTCTATGACGCATCCCAGTACGTAAATACAAAGTTTGGACTTAATACATTCAACGATATGGAAGCAATTTAAAATTTTACTTTTCAAAATTGGTTGGCAACACTGAAAATTGAGACGCTGGAAGTACCTACATGAACTGTCCCAGTACCTAATTCACATGTCAAATTTGGTGTAAATCAATGCGAATACGTCCAACGGTAACAAATATAAAATCTGGATTTTTAGTCGTTTGTCAATCCTGACAAACTACGGTACCTGTATGACCTGTCCTAGTACGTAATGTGCATGTTATCAAATTTAGTGCAAATCAATGCACACGTGTAGATTTGCATTAACAAAGGCATTTCTATAAGTTGAATTTAAAAATAGGTTGGGAACACTGACAACTTAGGTGTTTGAGGTCGGAGACACCTAAAACTGTCTTCTATTGTGTTGAATGATGTTTATGCTAAGTTTGGTGCAGATAAGGCATGGAAGAAGTTTTATTCAAAATGATTTTTTAAGTTGGCAACACTGATAACGGCAACCCAGAAAATCTCACATATGCCAAAATATTTGTAATCTAGGGTTTAATTTATGTAGTACTTATCTTTAATTACGTATATAAAGTAATTCTTGCTTAAAGAGAAGTTAGCAGTATTACAAATTGCTGCACTAAAAAAAAGAATTTTACAAAAAAGAAGGCTCATGATTTTTACTAAAGAACGGAAGTTTAAAAAAACGATCATTTTTGTTCTATAAAAACACCATCGTAACCGTATCTTGCTTGATAAATTACCTTTACGCCAAATTTCACTTGATTAGCTGATGTTGATATCGTAACCAGTCTCTCCGGAGGACTCCACCCCCCATGGTACAGATTTACCCCATAGGGGAGATTTGCCCCATTTATTGTAACCTACTCTTGGTCATACACCTTCATACCAATGTTCGTTTCCCTAGCTTTAGTTGTGTGGAAAATGGGATTTGGGTGGCCATTTTGGATTAAAGATGGCGACTTTTTAACGTTTTCTTTTACTGTAGTGAGCCACTTGCGATGGTACACTTCATACAAAATTTCATTTCTCTAACTCGAACGCTGTGGAAAATGTTTTTTTTGGGCGGGAATTTTGAATCTAAGATGGCGACTTTTTCAAATAGTTGTAATATTTTCCTAAACTACTTGTGATGGTACACCTTTATGCCAAATTTCGTATCTCTAGCTCAAACGGTGTGGAAAATGGATTTTTAGATCCATTTTGGATCCATAATGGCGTTTTTGGGAAAAATTTGTAACATTTTCGTAATCTAATAGCGATGATGTACCGTCGTACCAAATTTCGTTTCTCTAGCTCCAGCCGTTTAGACTATGTCCTCTATACAACAATAAGTTTGGCGGCCGTTTCGATCCAAGATGGTGACCTTTTAAACATTTTGTAATATTTTCTTAACCTACTAGTTATGATGTACCTTCATACCATATTTGATGTTTCTAGCTCGAGCGGTTTAGGATATGAACTCTACATAGTGATGGAGAATACTAAGCGATTTAAAAGGACCTGCCAATTTTAGAGTCAAACTGATAATGTTCTCACTGTTTCAGACCATGACGAATCCAACGGCGTATGGTTCATCTCTGTCGGACTTGTAGTTACTCAGATCTAGGAGAAGCATAAATGGATAATACTAAACGATTCAAAAGGACCTGCCAGTTTTAGAGTCAAACTGATAATTTTCCCCACCGTTTCAGATCATGACGAATCAAACGGTGTATGGCTCTACTCTGTTGGACTTGTAGTTGCTGAGATCCCGGGGGGGGGACAGGCATTACTATAAGATATATAGTATCTTATAGTAACTTATTCACTAACGTTCATGCGGGTGCGCTAATAGTCCATTTTATAAAAGAAAAACTATTTTAAGGAACTGAAGGCAAATACAGTGTAACACTGCACATATATACTGTGGAGAATTAATCGGATGCCCTGGCTTGTATTCGATGAACCAGTAATCGTTGATCTAATCGTTTGAATAGCATCGTTGACCATATTGCCGAAAACACCCGGTGCTGTTTGCATCTATTTGGTTTCTATAGCACGACAATACCAGGCCTCATATTGCCATTGTTTTCTGCCGACATTCAGCCAGAACACACATGGAACACCTCTTACGCTGCATACATCCCTGACTTCAAACTCTGCAAGTTTTCTGCTCCCTAGCGTAAAATTTGAAATAAACTACATTCTGAAACTGATTTTTTTTTAAATTGTTCCAGATAAATGATATTTTAGTTTAAATGGCTCAATGGAATGTTCCAGGATCAAAACGCGATTCTGCATCAAGAAGTAAAAATTATTTTGTTTTCTCTGAAACATGAAATTCGAATTTAAAATTTAAAATTAAATAGAAACTAATTTTCAATTAGTTCAAATATTTTCTAACAAAGATATTTAGAAATGTCAAAACTTTATTTTCAGATGAGCACTTAGCCTATTTACTCATGTTTAGATTAGTATATGAAACCAAGATGGTTTGCATCTGAGCAGAATATTTGTAATGAACCTCACCAATTGCTTGAGAATCATGGTAGTACATGCCCAAAGTCCATCATTACTGGTAATGACAATTGAAAAGCATGCGAAAAGCAGACAGGCTAGAACGGGTTTTAAATCGCACTGTTCTCTTCCACCAAACAAGCCCAAGGTTATTGATTTTGCAGGAAAGGTAGCGATTTGACTGCGAGAGTGGCTTTTTACAGCATTAAATGCCACAAATAGCAACAGTTAATGGATAGTATTGCGTGGCTGTTTCGAATAGCATCGATGACTAATGATCATACTGCCGAAAACACCCGGGGATGTTTGCACCTATTTGGCGTCTAAACCACGACAATGCTAGGCCACATATTTCCAGTGTTTTCATTCAGCCAGAACACACATGGATCATCACTTACCTTCCACACATCTCTGACTTCAGTATCTGCAACTTTTCTGCTCCCTAGACAGAAATTTAAAATAAAAGTTTTTTTTTAATTTTCTTGCTAAAAATCATTGTTACAATCTTTAAATTATATTACATTTGCTTACTGTGTGATCCAATTAGTTGTTGATTGCACTCCACTGCCCATATGTAAACACATTTCCACAATTCCTATTTATCTCTTGTTGATCCTGACTTTTAAACTTATCTCATTTATCTTAAATCTTCTGCTTTTCTTCATTAAACTCCAAACTATAAAGAATATTCATGGTATACGGTATACCTTAAAATATTTGTAACTGCATAATGATATTAGAGATGACGTACAGCTTTACTAATTGTATTAGATATCCGTCGCTGGTTCTTGTACGTATTTCAAATTGCCGCAAAATATTCAATGGTAATATGTGTCTGTCCTGTTTTAATGAGCACTATCTTGTTGTAAACGATTTGTACTCAGTGACTTTCAACATGGACGCTCGTTAAGTACTCTATCGATCTATCAGCTATCTATCTGCATATCTCTGATGCTTGCACAAAACCAGACAAGTCCAAAATTTCCAAAAATGGTGTTTTCACATTCGTTAAATAACAACGAAATTTTCTACAATTGTGTGTAATCGGCTAAGTCCTACCACATCTTTCAAAGATGTTAGAGTACTTTCATTTCCACACATGGTATTTCCAACTTTCAAATCAACCGTTTCCAGAACTAATGTTTTGTCACTTAATAGCTTTTGCACAAGCACCTGATATTGTGTTATATTTATGTTACCAGAAATCAATGATGAAACGATTAATCTGTTATTGCAGATAATATGAAGAATGTTGGTTCTGGTTGGTTGGTTTATTACCTGGTTCTGATTGGTGCTGATAAACTTGTTATGACCGTAGCCACAAGGAACGATATTCGTCTACCAGAGGCAAGGAATGATGTTACTTCTATCAACTGTTTGAAATATTTTATATCCGAGTATTTTCTGTATCAAGATGTTTTAATTATTTCAACACCATCTCACACTGAATTTGACAATTTTCTCACTCTGCAACATCAATATTTCCAGTCACCAATAATGATTGCTAAGAGTAATTCAATTTCTAGTCATACACTCCAACCACAAGTACTTTTTATTCATTGCACTGCTGAGGAATTTAATAGTACCTTCAATGCAATTGTGTCTTCCAACATCCAGATTTCCCGTACGAAGATAATAATAGTTTTCTCTATTAACACTGACATTGAAATAAAGGTAAAATCTATTTTGGAAACAATGATACACCGTTACACGATTCAAGTTGTTATCTTATTCCGTTCTCATACGAATATGTGGCTTTTAACATATTCAATTGGAAAATGTAGTCACTTGAGATCACCTAAAGTTCTTGATATGTGTAACGAATTTAAGTTATGGCAAGAAACAAATGTATTTCGAAACACTCTTGTTAACTTGAATAACTGTTCTTTACAGGTGAGTACATTTCACATCCCACCAAACATAATACTCACAAACGAGAATGGAACAATTAAATATGATGGTATAGAATTTAGATTATTGGCTGTTCTAGCCGAAACAATGAACTTCACATTTACGATAAAACCTCCAAAAGATATCATAACATGGGGTTTTAAACTTGAGAACGGTACATATGTTGGTTCTCTCGGAGACATAGTTTACAAGCGAGCAGATATAGCATTAGGATCATTCATTCCAACACTGGAGAGATTCGAAACTGTTGATCTAGTTCTCGAAGGTGAGTCGCAGCATTTAGTTTGGGTTGTTCCGAAAGATATACTATCCGCGTGGAAAAGTATATTTATGCCGTTTGAGCTCAATTTGTGGATTATTTTGCTAGTGTCACATGCATGTGTCAGCGTAATCATTAAAATTGTAAAACGTTTTTCCAAAGAAGAGAATTCATCCTTTCTTAAAAATCCTGGTTTGCAGTTGTTCGGTCTTCTGCTTTGCCTATCTGCACCGAAAAAACCTCATTCTACATTTCCAAGACTAGTTTTCATTACCTGGGCTTGGTTTTCTGTTATTTTAGAAACATGTTATAAGTCTTCACTTGTAAGTTTTCTAACTACACCTCCTTTTGCTTCTGAAATCAATACTATAGAAGATATTTTAGAGTCAGGGCATCAATGGGGTGGTCCTTCAGTTGTGAGAAAACTTTGCAATTATAATAATGAAGCAGTTTCAAAGAGAGTTGTGGATAATTTCATTCCTGTTAATGACTATTTTAAAGGTATACATCGAGTTATCAATAGAAGGGATTTTGCTTTAATTCTGAATACACTTAACCTGGAGTACATAATACACAAAGAATACGCTGATGATAACGGTATACATTTAGTACATACCCTTGAAGAACCTGTGTTGACATTTTACAGGTCAATACTTTTACAGAAATATTCTACGTTGAAACCCAGAATTAAACTTCTCGTTGGATGGTTGTCCGAATCTGGGCTACCAAAGAAATGGGAGAATGATATTTTATTGGAACGGTACGTGCAAAAGCACCTGAAGCCAGAAAAGATACTTACCACAAAGCACTTAATGGGAGCATTTTGTTTGTTAGTTTTAGGGTGCTTAATCAGTACAGTGTTCTTTTTCTCAGAAGTCATTTATACAATTTACAGAAGTGGGAAATGTCTGGACTACTAAATAATTATTAGATTCATTGTCTTGGAAAGTATTGCAATAAAGAAAACTGTTAAAGAAGGATGGTAATTGGTAAACACGAGGAATATATTTATAAAATAATATGCACTGTACCAGTACCGTAACTAGAATTTTGCCACTCTCTTCCTGCAAGGAACATTTTAGGACCCTTCTAGTAGCATCTCCCACATGCAATTTCAGCAAATTCTTGCGCATGTAAAAACCATGCACTAACTGTGCATACCAGTGTTGCCGAATTTCTCTTCAGATTGCGTGAAAATTCCAGGACACACATAAAAATTCTTTCACTTCTATGAGCTATGAGAACGTTTTAAAATCGTACATCTCTTGTGATATTTGCTTGAGGCGTAATGTTTGTAAAGTTAAAATGTTTGTGATGTTGCTTGTAATGTGATATACTATTTGTAATTCAGTATATTGTTTGTAATGTAATCTAATGTTTGTGATGTTTACTTGTAACGTAATATAATGTTTTAATGTTTACTTGTATTGTTTGTAATGTAATATAATGTTTTAATGTTCGCTTGTAATGTTTGTAACTTAATCTAATGTTTGCGATGTTTGCTTGTAATGCTTGTAATATAATATAATATTTGTAATGCAATATAATGTTTGTAACGTAATAAATTTTTTGTAATGTTATATAATGTTTGTAATGATGCGACATCTCTTGTAATGATTTCTTGGTTTAGCATTAACTCATATTTCACCTATTTAAATGTCGCCTGTAGGGTCCTTTGGAGACCTGCCCCTCCGAAACACGGGGTATTTCTACATTATAGTTACGCCTCTTCTCTGGACTTTCATTCTACATAAAACAGATAGACTGTTCATTACGAATGTAAGTAACTAATTTAAAAATGATTTGTAAACTTTATTTTTATATGGGCCAGTCTAGTAACTTTGGAATTCGGCCCGTCACGATTCGCCCTTTAGCCATTAAAATCCACACTCATGCCCCTGCTGCGACTCGAATATTCAATAAATAAAGTAATTCATGGCTTCTCTCTTTAGTTGGCAAGATGGAGTAGGGGCAACGTGCTGGACTTTTCAGTACTAAAAGAAGCCAACAAAGGTTCAAACCCTGTTCAAGCCACAGATTTTTTTACAAAGCGATCGTGAAGAATCTAATAATAACTTCTCATACAAAACGGAGAATCCTTCAGACTGTGGAATCAAACACCTGAGTCACTGTACAGAGGAAGACGATTTACGCATGTTGGTTGGAAAAGTCCAAATAAAGCCTCTCGGGGGTTACGAGGACAGTTAAGAACACGTCATTGATATCAATAATGAGAAAATTTAAAATCCTTAATCGGTATTGAAAGATGTTCCAATATTATCGAAATTTGATTTCCAGTGACTTTTCAATAAGAAAAATATTTGATGTACAGCTATTCTTTTTTGAGATGATTGATATTCAATCCCCAGGAATCCTTTGAAGTAAAATATATTAAACTTTCCACCACATTAGATCTGATAGATTATAAAGCTCATTTTTACATGAACGATATAGATATAGTGTTTGATATCTATATATTCGATATATCGGTCACTCCTTGTTCCACCACCAATATAGATGTTTCATATCAACATTCAATAATGGCTTAACCGCAAGGGTGGCATATGCTTTATACAGAAATTTCAATTTAATACTTGGAATCAAATATATCTACCGGCATAGTTGTCTAAGAAATATGAAACTATTTTTGGTACGTATCAGGTTTACTGTCCCATGATCTAATTTACTGATCACCTTACCAAAGAGGAAACATAAAAATTTCAGAACGTGTAACAAGGTTCACACAGCACGATATACTAAGGTATATATACCTATCCAAATGTAAAATACAAAGAAAGAGAGATAAATAAACTTTGTGCGTAATTTCGCGGTTTCTTCAAGGTTGTGTTGTTAAGTTTGACTTTGAGAGGAAATAAGCAGACCATGTCAGGAAAGTATGAATTCCTTGGGGACATAGAGAAGAGGAGAACGGCATTGTCCTTCTAGAGACGCAGCTAGCTTTGTCTACTTCCAACCTTTCAATTAAGGAAATACGCTGCAGGGTGCCTTCAGAGACAATCCAGTAGAAACAATGAATACTTAAAGTATATCTCCTTGCCTTACTCCTTTTCCAACTTTATTTTTTTCAATTTCTTGATGTAGTCTAATGACAGATGTAACAGTCGAGTAAATGTTTCGCAGTAACTTCATGTATGCACTTTTGATGCCATGATGTTAAAGTGATTTAAGTACTGCTGACAAGGAGATCGAAACGAAAGCATTTTCAAAATCTATGACTCCTAGACATAGTGGAAGTTCATATTCATTAGTGCTTTCCATAATATAATTCAGTGTTTGTATTGCGGTCCATTCAGTACAAAACAAAATAACTTTGGTGAAACATTTTATATAGAACTGACAGTAAACTAATTGGTCTCTAGTTTTCGACGCGTTCTTTGCCCCCTTTCTTGTATAACAAAATGATAACGGCATTATTCCAACTAAATGGTATTTGTCTCTTCCTCCGGCACATTTAGAATAATTTGGTAAGTTCCTCTTTCACCTTTTCACCTCCCCATTTAAACATCTCTGCTGTGAGTGCATCTTCTGGCTATTTTCAGTTCTTCATCCCTCGAAGTACTTTATTCACTTCCTCTTTCATTACGTCTTGGACATCTACAACATTTTCTTCTGAATCTTCTTTTCTTAGTTCTTCTTCGGAGTAGTACAATTCAATGTAGAAATTTTCAAATATTTTTTTATAATTTCTTCATTTATATCATATTCAGCCGTTTTCTGTCCACTGCTGGATGAAGGCCTCCCTCTTTTCTTTCCGCATGTCTCGGTCTGCTGCTATCCTCATCCATGTAGCTCCAGAAAAATGCTAGGTTTCATATACCCATCTTGTATTTGGACGTCGTCTTGATCGTTTCTTTTCTCTAGGAATCCAATGTAGTAAATTTGTTGTCCATCTTCCATCCGTTTGTCTAGCTATGCGACCTGCCCATCTCCACTTCATCTTCTTTTCAGTTTTGATTACATCCTCTACCTTTGTTTGTGCACGAATCCATTAGTTTGTCTTCCTGTCCCTCCTGGTTATTCCTAGCATGCATCTCTCCATTGCTCTTTGTGTGACTTAATCTTTGAGTATTTGTGCATTCAATGTCCAAGTTTCACAGCCGTACATCATTACAGTTAAGACACATTGATTGTAAACTTTTAGCTTGAGGCGCATTGGTAGTTTGCTTTTGAAAATAAAGTGTAGTCTTCCAAACGAACCCCACGCCATTTTACATCTTCTATTTATTTCGTCAGTCAACTTGATATCTTATGATTTGAGCTGGCCTAGGTAAACATACTCATGTGTGTGTGTGTGTGACCGTCCTGCTGGTCTAGTGGTTACCGTCACTGACTGTTGATCGTGGGGTCCCGTGTTTGTTTCCCGGCTCTGTCAAGGGATTTTTCCAAAACGGGATGACCTGGCACGATGCCTACCCAGCATCGTGATGCAGTTGGGGAACTTTTGTGAATAAAAGACAGTGGTGATCACAGTTGAGAGCTTCAACTTTCCTCTCTCAACGTCGGAGCAGTAGACCAACTCTCCGCTATATATATATATATCGAGATATGTGGAAAGAAAAGGGGGAGGCCTTCATCCAGCAGTGGATAGAAAACGGCTGAATATGATGATGTTGATGATATATATATATATATATATATATATATATATATATATATCGGGGGGTATGTGTGTTCAAACAAACTTCAGGAACTCGACTTTCTGTGGAAAGTTTACTTGATGAAGAAAGTCTTTTGCAGTGTAAACTCAGTTGCGGCGATAGCTGAAACAGAGGCTTTACCTTGAACACAACCGCATGGGCTGCAGTGGATCTGCTTAACTTTTGTATAGTTACCTTTTTTTCTACCACAATCATGATATGATCTGTAGTTTCTCTGCATTTTGAGTTATTGCTGGTGGGTGAATCTAATGGTGTAGCCGGATCGAGACTGAGTAGGCCCTCTTGACTGAGGTATATCAGGATTTGCCTTAACTACGTCACGGAATGGTAAGGTATTTAGATTAAGGCTTCCTCTGTACCGTCGTCCCCAGAGCTGAAACAGGCTATTGAGCCAATCGGGCCAAGTTTTGGAACGGATTATCGGGTCTATGCTTGAGACCCAATGACTCGCAGAGAGACAGGCTTTTAATTATTTCCTTATTAGCCCTATACACTTTTGCGTTTGATCAATATTTCTTTCAGTAACGACAGAGAACGCTTGTGTAACCTTCCAGAACACGAAGAAAAGAGAAAAGTTCCTAACAATAGTAATAACACGTGGAAATGATCTTACATCTCCGGAAAAAATAACAATACACCCGGAGATGTGTAAATAACTCCCCCGGAAGGAACAAGTCCAGGTCAAATCAAGTCTAGACAGGCACCACTGAATTAAAATTGGGTCTCCTGCTCAGTCTGAGTAAGATTCGATCTTCGGGTCGCAGAGTCACGGAGTACGTTTGGCCATTGAGATAAAAACCGAATTACTAAGCCAATTAGGTCATTCGGTTTAAGACCGGGTCATTTGGGTCAAGTTTTGGACCCGGTCGCAGGCTTACCTATGTTCGTGCTATCGAAATTTACTCAATTTCAGCTCTGATGTTATCTATCCTGTTCCCCAGAAGTGAGTTCGTTAAGGGACATCATCCAGCAGACTTGTGACTAGTTATCTCTACTCATTAATATAAATAAATAAGGAAGTAAACGAATATACCAATTAATTCTTCATGTGGAACGCACTTTATAAGCTCTTTTTCTCTACATCAAAATAGCAGCCCATGTTTATGATAGCTTTACTAGTAGAAGAAACACGACTCCAACTGATGCAATGGAGATCGTATATAAGACTTCTTTCTGCACGTTTACTATATACGTAGAAACGTTCATGACTGGTTGCATTTTTTGTACCGAAAGACCAACTAAAAGGGAAGTGTACCAAACCGATTGTTTAGCGTGAAATTCTCACGTTCCGCTTTGGCTAAAAAGTGTGAAGTGAGGAGGCATGGTCTTTTTCTTTTCTTTTCATTCAATTTTTCTCTTATTTTTCCTCTGCCTTTGTACTTTTCCTTCTACTTGGGATTTTATTTTGAATTTTTTTTGTCTACAATTTTCAGAAACCATTCTTGTACGCCGCTGGAGAGATTGGAGAAAGCCAGGAGGAGAATCACTTTCAAAACGTGTTGAAATAAAAGCCAGAATGCGTTGCTTTTAAGGAGACGAGAAAATATATAATTATTCATTTTATTCCTTTGTGTGTATTTTATATATGGATTATATAAAACAGAAAGTCTCATTATTTGATAAACTCTCTTGTATAACATATCTTGCGAATATATTATGCAACGATCAGTAGCGTAAGTTTAGAAAATGTTGGATCAGTATCATTTCAAATTCATTAAATGTATTTACACAAATTTGAATCTATTTGGTATTAGATCCTCTTATTTGGCTTGTCATTGTGAATCAGGATGCTATTCCCGGTACTACAACTGAAACGGGTCACCGGGTCAATCTGCTTATTACGGTCAAGTTTTGGACTGGGTCATTGGGCCTATGCTTGGGATCTGACCTAATGACTCGGAAGGCAAAGTAAATGTTTAATTATTTCCTTATTTATGCACTGTTGTGGTTGAATAGTACTTCTTACAGGGGTGACCAGGATCGGGGGTGTTAGCCCCAAAGCACGAATAAAACACGATACCGAAAAGTTCTTAACAATATAATATATGGAACCCGGAAAGAACAAAATTATTATTGGAGGTGTGAAAATATTCCCCTCGGAAAGGCAATTCTGGAAGAATTTTGTGTTTGAGGATAAAAGTATTAAAATCTTTCAAAATTCTAAAAAATGAAGTTTCCGTACATAACCCCACTTCTCAAAGTATCTCACAAATTAAAATATTGATTAATTGAAACCACAGGAAGAAGAACAATTCACCGGGTCAAGCTTGGTTCACCGGGTGAGAATCAAGCCACCGGGTGAATTGGGTACGGATACGATAATCAATAGCCGAGTGACAGTCAGTCGGTCATTTAAGTGAATAGCGAGTCTCGAGTCATTCGGGTCAAGAACGGGTAACCTTTTGGACTGGGTTGTGGGTCACCTATATTCGGGTTATCGGATCATCCAAAGTTACCCGGATTAAGCTCTGCCCGGTATACACACAAAAATTAATATAGTACGACTTTTTCCGTCATTTATGAAATGTGTTAATACAACGTGATTAATATTTCTAAATAGTTCATTTAAATCCCTGAAGGCCATAAAAAATTCAATTCAATTCAGTCCAACTCCAAAAAGTTCATATAAATAATTGGTTTAACAGCAGAGGGATTTAAGCAACACTGAAAATTAACAAGAAAGCTTCGAGTATATATCTCAGGCCTGTATAAGACACGATATGATCATAATTGTACAAAGAATTATTGGATCTTAATGTCTCTACAAAATATGTATATTTCTTGTCATAAATAAAATTTTAATGTTGTTATTTTTCAGTTTTACTTCCGTTCCATATCAGACCTGACACAGGTCACCAGGTTATTCGGGTTATCCAGGTTATCGATGCTTGGGACCCGGCCTTAGCCGCTGACCCGGAGAACAAAGCAGAGTTTTTAATTCTTTCCTGTTGGGTTTTAATAGTGATTTTTCAGGGGTGACCGGGACCGGTGGTGTTAGTTACTCTTCAGAGCACAAAAATATGACGCCGAAAAGTTGGTAACAACGACATAACAGAAATCATTTCATTCCGGTACCTCGGAAAGAACAAAAGCTCACCCGGAACTGTGCAAATAACCCTTGGAAAGGGAATTGGAAAGAATGTTCTATTTGAAATACTAAATAGGTTATAAACATTAAGATGTTCAACGTCTTCGACTCCAGAAAATAAAAGTGTAGCGAAAACAACAATACTAATTGATTCCAGCCACACAAACATGACCAGGTTAAAACGGTTAAAATCCGGGTTACCGGGTCAATATCAATCTGGATCTGTTTTGGATATCGATCTGTCTTGGATATCGATCTGTCTTGGATATCAATGTCTAAAATAACTCACTAAATTTGAACAGAAAACTACAATATATCAGAATGTACGTCAATTAAAAAAAAAACAATAACTGAGCTCTCAGATATCCTAAAAGGTGTGACGTCACCAGCATGATCTTGCGTGATGTGCATTGCATTAAATCTTTTGGTCACCTATGTCAACCCGAGAATCAATTTACACAAAGCCACATTAGTTTTTTTTTTTCACTTATATTGTTTAAGTAAGAATTATCTATTTTATGTCGCCGGTATTATGACCTTCTCAATTACAGTTTAAGCAATTCAAAGACTTTGAACTATATATATATATATATACTGATGCTTATCAGAATAATGGAAACACCTGTAGTTGGCAACACGTCAGATGTATGGGTTGGCAGTGGTGTCGTGGCGACCGCAGCGGCGGACTGCTGGTGGTGGTGTGTTAGGTCGGTCTCCATACTACGTCAGGCGTCGTGGAACAGGAGTGCAGTGGCTGCAGCAGACGGAGGTAGTGTAAAATGGGAGACCTCT
>JAGDQP010021255.1:17970-30506 GCA_022664845.1 Lepisma saccharinum | reverse complement strand
TTGTGGTTGGCCTTGTAAAAATATTGAGTGGGTTTGTTGCAGTGTGTAAATATTGATACTTAAAGTTCCTTGTGTAAATATTGATACTTAGTGACTTCGTGTTAATTTTTGTGAATGTTTTATAGAAACCAAAGTAGAAGTTTCTGTAGAACTTTCGATAATATAAACGTTTTTCCAGACCTTCTCAGCCCCGGACTGAAAGTGTTAAGTAGCAGCCTGATCTCTGATGGAAATCGTTGCGCTAATCACGTGACAGCCCCTTTGAACTAAAGTGGAACTGGCAGGCTAAGACCGAGTTTGGAGTGTAGTGCCATGGAGCTTAGTTCTTTTTTAGTTGCTGATGGAAATCGTTGCGCTAATCACGTGACAGCCCCTTTGAACTAAAGTGGACCTGGCAGGCTAAGACCGAATTTGGAGTGTAGTGCCATGGAGCTTAGTTCTTTTTTAGTTGTTTACATATTGTAATTTTTTTATTTCTAATACTGTAAAGATTTACAGTACACCTCGCTTTTTTATCATAGCGGCATCTGCAGAACAGAATCAGAAATGGCTTACGGGAAAATACTGCACTGTCTTCTTTTTCCGTTGCTAGGTACTAGTGCCGATCCTAGAAGCTATTTTATTTCCAAAGTTCGTGTGAAGCGAGTAGGCAAGCCCTACGTTAACATGCACACGTTACTTTCACCATTGGAATCTCCTTTCTGAAATTTTTGATAATCTTTGCTCCAGAACGCCTTAAGTTGTCACGTAGCACAGAGAAAAACTTGTTATAATAGTGATTGTTTTGGCTTAGGTAGAATTGTACTTAGTACTTACAGTTAGATCAACATGAGATCAATAATTCCGTTATACAAAACGAATGTGAACGAAAACACATTGTTCCTTAACTCTTCGTGTTTCAATTACATAGTTCGCTGCAAACTGTCAAGCAGGTAAGAACGACTAACTGAAGCGATATTACAAGGGTGCGTTTCTCCAGACTCAGTGTAGTATTATCTGCGTATGCAATAATACATTCATATATATAGTAGCAGGTAGTGTTGCCAGGGTCATCGCATAAGAAAGTGTGCTTGCTTAAGATCAATTCAACTAAGCTTCAAACTAAACCTTGGTTTTCAGAATTTCCTATTTAATGAAAACTTCGTAGAGATGTATTATGCATGTAGAAAAAACTTTTAAATACAGCTACAAATCCGCAACACTTAAATAGTTTCAGCTTTACGATGAACTCTTGATCTGCGCGTGTAGTAACGACGATGCATGTTCATATTTGCACTTTACAGTAAACAATTATGACGCTGAAAGAATTATGCATGTAACTAACTAAGCCTCTTGTGGGAGTGTAATATTTTTTCTTTGTTTTTTTTTCCCACAGTTCCCAAAGATTTCAGTTCTGTTCTTGAAGAATATACTCAAGAAGGGTATCGTGTGATTGCTTTGGCTTGGCGAGGTTTACCGAAAATCAACTACGCTAAAGTTCATCGAATTACTCGAGAGGAGGTTGAGAGTGGTCTGACATTTCTAGGTTTGCTGGTCATGGAAAACAGGCTGAAACCAGAAACAACAGGAATTATCCATATGTTGAGAGATGCTAACATAAGAACTATCATGGTAACAGGTAAGGAACGATCTTCTAAATTGAATTACTGACTTCATTAAGGATAATTTAAAGCAACGATCTTCAACAAAAGATGGCAGCACTACCTCTGTATGTCTAATGCATTTTCACTGTTACACGAAATTTCATTGCTGCTGCTACAAATTCAAGACTAGAATTCAAACTTTCAGGGTAGAAAGTTCATATCCAATTCAAGAGCATCATCGGTGCCGATTTTTAATTTTCTTTTTTGTTCATTGTTGAAAGAGTTTCATTGTTATAGGTTTCGATATTCACAACAACAATGAACAAAAAAGGAAATTAAAAATCGGCATCGATCATGGTCTTGAATTGGTTATGAACTTCCTTCCCTGAAAGTTTGAACTCTTTAGGCTTGAATTTATGGGAGCAGCAAGGAAATTTCGTGCAGCGATAAGAATACATTAGATATATACGGAGATAGTGCTGCCATCAATTGTTGGAGATCGTTGCTTTAGATTATCCTTAAGCACTATTTTCTTCGCAACAATAAAACTGGATATGGTAATTATTTGTTATCCACTAGGTGCATTATAGAAATAATGTCAGTGTAGTACTAGGGTTATGTTTTTGGCCTTTTTAAACGAAAAACAACAGTTTTTAACGAGGTATGCACTCATTTAGAAAAAATGGTCAATAGAAAATTTTCTAGACTCTAAAAAAGGTCACGAATTGGGAGACAGTGAAGGAGTTGGCAGCCTGATTAAGTGAGATGTCCAGTTGATTCTGGTTTGAATATTGGGTCAATATTGTCATATACTGTGAGTTGTCGAATTTCCTTATCAGGGTTTTTCTATGAATCTGGCTGAACATCATGATTTAGGAACAGTAGAATTTCACGAAAATTTTAAACATTCAAATAAACGTATGGAGTAGATAGATGGTTAACATTTTGTGAAAATGTGGTTAAGTCACGAAATACTCGCGAAATTTAGACATTCTGCTTCCATCCACGAACTCTGAGCTCACTCAGGATTTTTATTCATTCATTCATAAATCCGAAACAATCGAAAAAAAATGTTCTTCGTCAAAAAATCATGGGACATGCGTAGCACAGAGAATGTTAGAATGTAGTACACTGAATCCTCTATAGATGGCAGGAAATTTGTTATTCCGGTTTTAAATGCAGACTGACCAAAAATCAAATAAATCTGTCCATGACAAATTTGATACCGTTTTTATCATATGCGTATTAAAAAAAATCGTTTGAATGATTTAAGAAATAAATTTCTTCATAATTGTACATGTGAAATGTTTATTAAAATTTTTATACTTGTTTTTGTAAATGTAAATAGTGTGTGAAAATCGGGGATCAATAAATATATAATTAACAATATTAGTAGATGCTTGTTATTTTAAAAGAAATTCACTTGATTTGGCTTTATGGCTGCGTGCATTAGTGAAAGTTTACGTCTAAAATTTTAAAACCTCATTGGAAGCAATTATCATTTTTAACTAGTACTAACGCATCAATTCAGGATGTAGAATTAGTAAAACAATCGTTAAACGTAAACTAACGTAGGGAAGATGTGGTGCATGCTTACTTGGACTGGCACACTTCTTTTCTGTTGGGTTTAAAGACACTTGTGAATCGTTAAGTATAGTGCGTCAAAAATCAGTAAATTCCCCACAATAAATTAACAGATACATGTATTATTGAAATATTATGTTCGGGAAGATGAATTAGATTACCATGTTCTCTTCGGAGACTGTAGGCTTAATTTTTATTCATTTATGGTACGTAATGAACTTTTGACTTCTTGTTTTACAGGTGACAATATGTTGACAGCGCTGAGCGTTGCAAGAGATTGTGGCATCATTCCTTTGAAAGGAAAAGTTATAATTGTTCATGCTATACCGTCAGGAAAGGATCAACCACCACTACTGTATTATACTTACAGTGAGCAAATAGGGTGTAAGGTAAGCACAATCCAAAAATGCTGGCCATTTAAAACAAAAACGACATGAGAAGATAGGCAGTTGTACGATATAGGAAAGTTTAACAATCTAATAGGATTTCAATCAGTCCCTTTATATTTAATGTAGGGATGAATTTTTTAAATGTATTTTTAATATATTAAAATGCTATTTTATGTTGAAATGTGTTTGACATGTGAAATGTCATCGTCTAATGGATCTAGTGGCTGAGGAACTGCAAATTGAAATGACAAAAGTAAGGAGCACCCTGAGCGAGAAATGTGCGCGCGTCCTGATATGAGAAGAGCTTAGGTCATAGATGCCAATTTAAACCATAAATTTAACTTAAAATTTATTCAGGGCCTCGGTGGCAAAATGGTATAGCGCTCACCTTTGGTGCTGGAGGTCTCGGTTCGATCCCTGCTCATGCCATGTGCGCTTTGTGGTGGACAAACACCGTGTGCGTGGGTTTCCTCAGGGTACTCCACTTTCCACCCGCTCTCTTCATTTCGCCAATTCATCCCATCAACCATCCGGCCTGGGCCAAAGTTGCCTAAAAGCTTTACAAATTAGTTTATCCAGAGTTTAATTTCTTGATTGCCACCAGCAGAATGGCGGGATGGTGCGTGAAAGAGATTCTCAGAATTTTGGGGGTAAAAGGAAAAGATGTAAACGCTAGAATTGGTACTAACACTGTGTGTGCCAGTACATACTATAAATATTATTGTAAGTATATGGAGAAATGTGTGTAAGCCTCTTCAAAATAGAAGTGAACACGAAAATGTTAAATTGGTGACTATGGTTAAGGTAGCACCGATCAGCTCTAAATTCTCCCTATTAATTAATGGAGATAATCGACAACTTTCAACTCATGAAATTCTAGATATACGAGGATGGCATAAACATTATCCGACACAATAGAAAAGCACTGTGAATGTGACGGTCCCAAAGCACCTCAGGTATCAGTGTTGCCAGCATATTTGTTTGTTTTTTTTCAATTGTCTTCCATATCATTCGACTTATCCGCACCAAACTTGGCATAAACATTACGCAACCCAGTAGAAAATTACTGTTAGTGTTTCCGTTTTTAAGCAACCTAGTTGTCAGTGTTATCAGCCTATTTTATAAAAATTCTGTGCCTGAGATGCTAACAAGGGACAGATTGTTAGAATCAGAGCTAACTTTTTTATATCCTCATATTGTACATTGACCACAAAGTCACTTTGAATGTTGGAATTACTACACGTTTCCAACAGCTTTTTAATGCAATCAGCAAGTGAAGTAGTTCGGGTATACGTGCATTCTTCTGGAAAATATCCTAGAATTGATTATAACAGTACACTTTGAAAATGTCAACTGTTTGTGAAGATAGTTAAATATACTGATTTAAGAACTAAATTCATGCAAACAGGATAAATATACACAAAAAATACTTTTTTTTCTTAACGAATTCACATCAGATTGTCTGCTTCCCTGAAGATTTAAAAAGATAAAATCTTGTGTCATCACAACCTGAACTATAGTAAATTGATACAGATTTTGAAAGTGAACAAAGTTTTTCAGATATTACACAAAATGTGTCCCGATGGACTTACTGTTCGTGCTGATATTCTTACTCTTAAATTTTGTTCGACTTTTTAATTTTCATGTGAATAATAGAATAATTCTTAATTCAGATGAACAGATGTCATTGATTTCACAGTTTGTAAACTGACAATTATTTCTTTATTTCAGAATAATGGTGGAGGTTATGGAGATGTGGGGACCCTATCAGAAAATATGGTCAATATGGAATTAGGAATGAAAACTGGTACTCCATCGTATAGTTTTGCTTTAAGTGGAAAATCCTGGTCTGCTGTGAGAGAGTATTATCCGGACATTCTTCCTCGCATTGTTGTAAGGGCTGCTGTTTTTGCAAGGATGAGTCCGGATCAGAAACAACAGCTTATTCAGGAATTACAAGCTCTTGGATATTATGTTGGTAGGTATATCTTGTTGCTTTTTATTATTATTATTATTTATTTTAATTTATGCATAAATGCTTAACGAAAGAGGCCAGGAGAGCAAATATAGTTATGAAATTAAATGCTTAAACGTGTAAGGAAGCACTTACAAATAACACACGATAAAAGACTTTTTATTTTGGCATTTTAATTTGTCACAAATCGAAGGAAGAAAAACTTTCCACAAAGTCGACAACACAGTGTGTAGAGAACAGTGGTCCGATATAGCGGATGGTTGCATAGTGTAGGCTTTTGTTTAAAAATAAATAAGTACCTAAACTACTTAGAGGAACAGGCCGTATGGGCAATTGAAATTTGAATATAGAGAAGAGAAATTGTACTTATGTAGTTTCCTGAAGGAAATCACGTGCAGAGCTTCACACCAAACACTTTAAAAAGTTACTAGATATTTCCACTGAAGTTTTCTTCAGAAGAGCATTGACTGAAAGTATTACTGACTCACGAGTGGATAAATGGTAGAGAGAAACCAAGATGGCGGATGTCACATTTATTGTTGCCAGTTCGTATGGGACAGTCGGTAGCTTGTGGAAGTCTTTTTCAAGCTCCTAGATTGTGAAGATAAAAGTTCATCAGCTAGTATATGTGTGCTTGTTGGATTAACTTACACTGCTTGCTTTAGGGCTTCTGCATTCCTGGTCGTTGGTCTGCCAGAATGGGACTTACCTTCACAATCAAGGCTTTCAGCTCTGAATTTGGAGAACCATCTTATGGCTGTTATGTCTCACAGTACCTTCCCCTTTACCACATGTTTCTGTGTCAGCTGCATTGTAACCTTCTTGGAACTTGTAGGGCGGAAGTTCATGTATCAGCCATCTGGAGCTATTCATTTCAGGGGCACGTAAAACACAAAGTAATTATTTGAATTAATAATGTTATTCTAAAAGACAAGATACTGTTGTACAAAAATCTGCCCATTTATCTTCTTTTACGAATTTTGGTAGTCTTATACTACACTGTATGAAGTGTATCAATAATTATGGCTCACCCTGTGTAAAGGTCCTCGAAATTCACGAGTTGGCTGGTCCAGTAACAAATTTCATAGATGTGTATAGTAAATGTTGAAATACATAAAAGAAAATTGATTGCTACCGTGACCAGGACTCAAACATGGATCTCTATTTGCCGGCTGGATTCTCTAAATATTAAACTACCGTAACACGGCAATTTTTCTGTGTATATGGAGTCTCAGATGAACTAACTACTTACTGTTAATATCGAAATCAAGGAATATTTCTGCGAATCTTGCAGTACGAAAGAGTTAATATTATTTCCTTCACATAAAGATCTTGCATATGCTGTGAAATATGCATAGAAAGCTTTGTGCAATGAATATACATCCATGCTGCAACTGGGTAGATTCGGGATCGATCTCGGTCAAGTCAGTGACCATTCTTTCTGTGTATTTTTCATATTTCATTTTATTCTAAGGATCTACATTCGTGAATAATATGAAGTTTTTTTTTTTTTTGGATTCTGTTGTTTTGTTACCTTTAAAAAAAATCAATGAAGGTAACATAATGTATAATTTCGTTATTGAAATGTGACATTGGTAGTAAGGTCCTGGAAATCCATGAAATGTCGCATTATGCATCTTTATGTTCATTCTGTCAATATTGAAAAGTGTCAGTTATTTTCAATTTAAGCTCTGTGGTGTTTATTTCTTTTTCTGTCCATTCAGCAAAGGAGTCGTCGTCGCCATGGCTCAGGTGGGTACGGGTTCAAATCCCGGCCAGCACTGAAGACTTTTCTTCATTGCTCCTATGCCTGGCTCTCTGAGGTGCACTCAGACTCCTATCATATTAAGAACCGGAGTGTCCTTTGTATTTCTGGGTACCTTGCGAGGTAAAGGCGGTTGAGCATGGGACTGATTACCCTAGCTCCATTTCCCCCATGCAGCGTCCACAGAATGTGCGCATTGCTATATTTTATTCAGCAAGGAAGAGAAAAGTGTAATTCGATCAGTTGCACAAAATATGAATCATAGATAAAATATAGATAGCGAATCCCCATTCCATCCCTTCATTGTCCCACCTAGCCATTCCAGACGAACTAGGAATGAAATAATGCTAGTAAGTCGTGTGGAGCATCTACTCTTTTAATCTATTATGGACCCAAAACTATTATGGACTGGTCAATCATCGTAAGAAATGTACAATCAGTGGAAAGAAACTGTGGTATTTTTGGAAGTTAATAAAAAAAAATTAGCCCACTACTGTGATGATTAGGAAATAAACACTTGAGACATGTTGAGTGCGGATAATTAGCTAATTTAATCGTTTCTTATGTATTTTGTAAATCACATAGATATGCTATAACCACTGAATTAATTGTTTCCGTTTTGCTACATAGCTCGTAACTAGAATATACAAATAAGTATGGCACGGATACACTAAGATATATTGAATACAAAATGGAAACAAAAAAATTGACGTTATCCCAAAATTTCTCTAATGCACGTATACCTCCCATACAAACCGCCGCTTAACTAGCATCACGACTACAGAAATGTTTATCTCTGCACTATCGTGTTCCTTTACAAGTCAAGGCAATCTTACTACCATGACATGGCCCTCTGAATAATCACTTTTTCATTTTGCTCTTTTCTTACTATATCTGTGTTATGTAAACGGTACAGAAAAAATAAAGCCCTAAAAATTTGATTTTTAAAGAAAATATACTTACAATTTCTGCATCTTGAATTGTCAATAACTTCAGTTTCAGTTAATTGATTGCTTTTACTACTTGTCATGGAAAGATTTCCGAATAGAGCAGTTAAATCCGTTATAACCTAATTTTCGTTTTGTTTTTCTGTCCTCCCCTTCCCTGTGTTCGTAAATTCATATGTAAGCTAAAAGTTATGAAGCGGAATGTCAGATAATCAAAGTAAACAATTAAGTGTATATTGCATACCAACGAGGTGTGCAAAATACATTAACAGAAATATATAGACTTGCTTCCTTTCCAAATGTTCGTTCCAAGAATATGTGGAACATATAAAACATGATTGAAAACTCTCTGTACATAGGAAGGACCAGTTTATTGGTCGCATTGTTGCAATTTTGCTGAATGCGTCTACCATTCCTGACAACGTACACTCCTATTAGGTCTGCCTGTTTCCCTTTGTATTTTTTTTTAGCACATTGGGTGTTACTTGAAGTTATTGGTGATAAGTCGCTGTTTCAGATGGAAAATGTTCAGTTCTGTGCTTTCAAATGTCCTTACTAGTGAGTCATATGTGATCTGTTTACGATCGAGGTGGCCCTTGTACTTGGCGGCTAGCTTCCTACTGCTTACAGAATCTGCATCAAGGATAATCGTAGTGTTCTTCACATAAGGGTATTTTTACACGCTAACTGTCAAAAATAAAAGAGCGTTATTTTCTATGTATGGAGATTTTTGAATTGCACTTAGGTTATTACTGTAAAAGTGTTTATATTTTAAAACATTGTTTTTATTTATTATCTTTATTCTTCTTTCTTTCAGGCATGTGTGGAGATGGTGCCAACGATTGTGGTGCTTTGAAAGCAGCCCATGCGGGAATCTCATTATCAGAAGCCGAGTCGTCGGTAGCTTCACCGTTCACTTCAAAAGACCCGAACATATCTTGTGTACCTCGTGTCATAAGGGAAGGAAGAGCAGCTTTGGTGACGTCCTTTGGCATTTTCAAGTACATGGCGGTGTACAGTCTGACTCAGTTTGTTTCCGTCATGATTCTCTACTCGATAAAGAGTAATTTGACGGATTTGGAATTTTTGTACATTGACTTGTTTTTGATCACTCTGTTTGCATTCTTTTTTGGTCGAACAGAAGCGTATTCAGGCAAACTAGTTAAGGATACACCAATGGCTAGTCTTATATCATTGTCTCCTATTTTATCCATACTGCTTCAAATGGTGGTTGGAATATTTTTCCAGTGGCTGTCGTTTTACTATATCCAGCAATATGATTGGTTTACACCTTTTCATAGACCAGAAAACGCGGACGACAGTGAAATTAGTGTAGGGTGCTTTGAAAATTACGCAATATTTTCTGTTTCGATGTTCCAGTATATAACTGTAGCTGTTGTGTATTCTAAAGGAGCTCCTTATCGTAAATCATTGTTGTCAAATTACAGATTATTAGCTTCTCTACTAATAATGACTGCATTAAGTATTTATATTGTAATTTATCCTGATGAGTGGTTGCGGAATTTCCTCGAATTAATTGTGCCACCTGATTTTCATTTCAGATTGGTTGTATTAGCATTTGCTTTTGTCAATCTCGTTCTAAGTGCCATTGTGGAGTATTTCGTTATTGACTATATATTATTTCAAAAATTCAGGTATCGTTTTCATAACATACACAAATCCAGAAGAAAATATCTGTCAATAAATGCACAACTTGATGATGAAGGACCCTCATGGCCTCCAATCAGCAAAGATGTTCCAGAAATGATGCCTCACCGCGAAACCCCAGCGAGTCCAACAATGGAAGTGCGTGTTGATGTGCTGTCTGATGATAAACCGTTCGAGAAAAAAATTCGACCCGAAAGTGGGGACCATAAAACCGAAATAATGTTAAATCCTAAATCGTTATTAGAAAAAAACAGTAGTGGCGATTACAGTGGCCTTAACCACACCATGTTGCCTGTTCAGAATCGTGAAACAAAAATTATGAATGGTGAAGTTAATTTTTCGAATACGAACGACATGAATGGCAAGCCTTCTTCTAAAGCGCAGAATATGCTCGAAGCCAGTAAACGGAGAAGTAACATTCCAATAAGTGGTGACGAAACCTCAGAAGAAACAAGTTCTGTACTTAGTCGTTCCTTACAAGATGCTGTAGAACTGAGTCACATACATCGTAAGGAAGATCACACGTGAGTTACGCTTTATAAGAGTTATAATATGATAGTCTATGGGCTTAGTTGGAGTTTTTCGATCGTCCACTCAGAATTCACAGTCTTGTTCGGAGAAGCCTGCATAGTTTTTAATTTATAAGCTAAAACTTGTTCCAAAACGATGCTTGTAGTTATAAATCAAGACAGGATGTACCTCTTACGATGTACAAAATACCATTGCACTATCTAACAAAAGATTCTCATTCGGATTTGTTTAACAGGATAGAATAAAAGTGTGTGCTTTTTATAGCTGAAATTGGCAAATAGACCATATGATTTGGTGTTAACTTTCAGTGATATAGCGTGAGAATTTTCTCAACTTCATCTTCATATATTGTTTGAGTACATTTACCCTACCCTCCCCTCGGTAAGGGAACAAAAATTCAACTGAAATTACATCGTTCTTTATAAAAGTAGTGTAATTCTGTTTATTAATGATGATTTGGGAGTACTGGCTGGCCAGAAACGTCGTCGATCTTGGCATTATATTACAGAAATCCTTCCCAGATGTGTGTGGCTCCCACTCCCCCCCCCCCCATCAGCAACTGAAGTATATAGTATTACTTCGAGCTAAGTGCTTAAAACTAATGAAGTATGACCACGGTATAAAGAGTAGAATGCTTTTATTATTATTATTGTTATTAACTGTTGCATTATCAGTAATGAACTTTGAAGTGTAGTAGCTGTAGAACGTTTACACTGATAATTTTTAACAAGCTTTCCATGGTATTGGATAATTTTTTAGAAGATAATTTTTTGCTAATAGTTAGCAGTTGCTGCTGGTACAGTCTTTGATTTGTGTGTTTTGTTTTTTGTGTCCCTGGAATATTCCAGTAAGTTTGTGAATTCTTTTGTATGCTAGTCTCCATATATTGTGTTGTTCTTCAGTTAGCGGAAGAAAGTGTTAAAGAATACCAATAAAAAGTGGTAACGTAGGCACAGCCTAATGAAATTACATGAGAGGAAAAAGGTCTGTTAATGATAGGCATTGTAAATTGGCATTAAGCATAATTAAGAGCGATTTAACTTATTGCATCAATAAATTATATCTATTTTGAAGATTAATGTACATATTATTAATAATAAAAATCTGAACAAAGACTGATACCCAACTTCCTCAAGTACAAATGAGCCGATTATTTGAGAAACCAGTGAAATGATGTACATGGATTTGCCTGTATTAGAGTTTTTATATTTTCGTATTTATTAACAGCAAAAATATGCCTATGAAATCGATTTTGCGAATTATTTTCGTGTGTACTTAAGGCGAGCTAAGGTCAGTAAGTGTTCCATGGTGAATTAAGTACATTAGTTGGCAGTGTACATAATGTTTCTTCTATAATATTCAGAAAAATATACTTAATAATTTTTACACTCGCAAAACCGATCAGCAAACTTCATTTTTTTTTTTTTTTTTTTTTTATATCCTTTTATAGTAGCTGGTGAGATTCTCATGCGCCTTACGCCTGTTAAACAATAAAAATTACGTTTCTCAAGTAACCGTTTCGCTTGAATTATTACATCTCCTTTGTATAATTTTTATTCGTGAATTATTTTATTTTTTTAAAACCTCCATCTCATTTACTTAAGAACAAATGGAAGTTTTGCATCAGTCGGTGTGTGCCTGTTTTACATGTGTGTGTTGATATATATTTAAATGGTGTGTATATATACACATTCACATGTTGTATATAAAATGTGTTCTTGTATGTATGTGCGTATGTATCTTAAATCATGAAACCGCATGCACCTAATGTCAACTATCCAGTGAAATGAAGTATTGTAAGATTGTACCATATCAGAATAAATGAAATTGAGGTGCTTTTCGAAGTAACGTGTTTTTATTGATATTAAGCAATTCTCTACCAACAAGTGAAGTATTCTTTCGCTTTTTATTATTACGCTTTTCTAGTGTCTTGTTTAAATGAAGCGTGCTATCTGAAGTTACCGCAAAAATTAGAAATCTTACGTTATCTTTACGTTGTACAGCTGTGGACAAAAGTTTTGACATGTTTATAACTACAGTTCCTTGTTGCAAAAATAAATAAATATATATATATATATATATATATATATATAT
>JAGDQP010021255.1:0-12970 GCA_022664845.1 Lepisma saccharinum | reverse complement strand
GTATGTTCATGTAGATATTTTGAGTAATAAATAAGCTTAGTGGCTTCTCTTTTACATGGCGAAGTTAAGGTTATATTGGGGCATAGATAATATGTTGGTTCCTGATCTTGTATCCATAACGGGCATTAAGAGATTGAAAATGTTGAAAAATATAACTGGCTTTTTAGCACGCATTGTTTTAAATAGTATTACTGCCGTGTGCAAAGCTCGTCGCTCGTCTAATTTTAGAAAGGATAGCTTTCGATAAAAAGGTGTTAAATGGTTTGAATATTTCAGGTTAAAGATAAACCTTACACATGAATTCTGAATCCTGAAGGCGGTGAGCCAACTCATCGCTAATGTTGGAAAGTACCACGTCACAGTAATCAACATGTGGGAAAACAAGTGTTTGTGCCAAAGTGGTTTTAACAGCGGTGGGAAGGATATTTTTTAACCTAGCTAGAGAGCGCAGTGACCAGAACGCTTTTCTGCAAACTTTATTGATATGAGCCTTCCATTCTAGGAGTCTGTCTAGTGTGAGGCCAAGGTTGTTTACCGTGGAGGAAAATGGTACGGTCGTGTTATTTACAGTAATATTGGGGATGATAGAATAGTCAGGAAGTGATGTTGTGGAAATCTTCTGCATATAGATGGTGTTTACAATGTTTTAATGCATTAGGAAGGTCATTTATACACAGGGTGTTTCAGGACCTCTGGTACAAACTTCGGGAGGTGAATCCTGATATCAAAACAAGAAAAAAAAGTTCATATCAACACGCGCCCTATCATGCGTAGTTTCGGCGCTAGAGGGACCCAAAAACGCCCAAAACTGTATTTCAAGGCGATTTATTTCGAAAACTAATAGCCGCAGAGCTTGCGGTCCATCGTTTTGTCAAAGATATCGGACTTGCTCGTTCAGAAAATGCACATGTCAGAAATGATGGGAAAGTGCGTGAGGGATTCCCGAGAGAAATAAGGGATTCCCCAAGAATTGAACAGCGAAATTGGGTCGATCAGAGCATGTAGAGAATGACTTAATACCAGAGAATAATACTACGTTGATTGCACGTCGATACCTCACGCAGGTGCAAGATGGGGAAGGAATAAAGAATGTTATGGATGGTTGCATAATAGCAGAATGTATTTAAAGGCGATTTATTTTGAACAGTAATTGTTATAGAGCTTGCGGCCCATCATTTCGTCAAAGAAATCAGACTTGCTCGTTCAGAAAATGCACATGTCAGAAGTGATAGGAAAATGTGCGAGGGATTCCCGAGTGAAATCATGCAATCACGCAAAACATTCTTTATTTCTTCCCCATCTTGCATCTGTTTGAGATATCACCTTGGAATCAATGTGTTGTTCTCTGATAGGAATTCATCGTCTGCTTGCTCTGTTCGACCCGCATTCGCCGTGCAATTCTTGAGGAATCCTCCACTCCAATCGGGGAATCCCTCGCGCACTTTCCCATCACTGTTGACCTGTGTATTTTCTGAACGAGAAGGTCCGATTTCTTTGACGAAACGACGAGCCGCCAGCTCTACAGCTATTAGAGCTATTAGTATTCGAAATAAACTGCCTTGAAATAGTTTTGGACATCTTTGGGGCCCTCTAGCGCCGAAACTACGCATGATAGGGCGCGTGTTCATATGAACTTTTTTTCTTGTTTTGACATGATTCATCTCCCGAAGTTTGTACCAGAGATCCTGAAACACCCTGTATAGACAGAACAGGAGCGGTCCAAGAACTGTTCCCTGTAGGACTCCTCTTGAGAGATTACGCGAAGATTATTGTTAACCAGGAAGACTTACAAATTGCTGGCGTCCTTGAAGATAGTTTTGCAACCATTGGATAGCATGCTCAGAGAAGTTGAAGAAAGAAGATAATTTAGAGAGTGAAGAGATTTATGTACGATAGACTGAAACGCTTTAGAAAAACACAAGAGTGAGAATGGCCATTGCACTCTTGATGATAAAAGTGTTCAAACCGAAACTGTGGGAGCTGTTGCAGCAGCTGCCCGGGCTGTCCTCCACTTGATCCAAACTTTAACGCTCTGTAGCGGACAAACGAAGTCGTATCCAGTCGAATTGCTTTACAGGCATTATCAGTAAGGGGTACAGATACATATACGAAGTCTTATAAAAAAAAAATCCTGTTCGACCCGAGAAATACTTCCCTTGCAAGACAAATTATGTGGTGGGAGATTACCAGGAAAAATACTTAAGAACACTGTACAAGCTGCTATACAAACGGCACCTTACCCAGCACTACGAGTCCGAGATCAGTAAGTAAAAGACTGTTAATAAGACTGCAGAAATCTGACTTGAATTTGGTTGGGTTCAACAAAGCCCAGTCAGTTTCGAAAAGAATAACACCATAGTTATTCTGCGGAGAACAGTATTAAGTATCAACGAGGAGCTTATCAAGTACAGAAGTTAGAAGAATGGAAATTCAGTTTGGAAGATTGCAAAGCCCGCTTTGCTACGGAGGTTGTTGCGTTGGACTAAAGAGAAAGCTACAGACAACAACACTTTAACAAAAACGAGACGTCTACTACCAAAAGGCAACCAGACACCGCCACCAAGACGTCAGAGGGACACCGTAGAGAACCTGTTGGAAATCTTGAAGAAACAAACGAATGGAAGTAAACTAAAGGTCATAAATGAAATTCAAATTTACAGGAAGTAAACTACAACATAAAACACAGGTCTTTAGCAACAAAACATTATGAAAAGTGAAAACTTTTTTTGTTCTTTTTTTTTTCTTTTTTCAGGAAAACAAATCTTATAGTGAGAATTCATTTCCAATCAATAACTCGCGCAAGTTACATAAAAAAAGAAGCAAACCCACAACCATGAAAACCAAAAAAAAACTTACAAACCGCTCGTTTATAACTTGACAAAGAATTTAACCACACGACACACGAGCTAGAAGTCTTAGAGAAGGGAGTCCCGTTCTGCCTCATGGCTACAGTGAATAACCATCCAATAACCACGGGCGTTATAGACCGATAGGTCCTGAGCCTGACCCAACGCCATCTGTCCGCGGTTGATGCATCTGGTCCACCTGAGTGACGACAGTGTGGTCACTACTGCGCGCTCCGAACAGGCGTATTAGCCCCGGTTCGCACATGCGATGCGGCGACCACCGCACGCAAGCTTATGGGCCATTGAAACAAATGGAGTGGTTCAAACACTGCGGCTGCGGAACGGTGCCGCATTGCCAATGGCGGTGCAGCACCCGCAAGTTCCTTACGGGCCATTGCACAGCGTTGGATGGTTCACACTAGCGGCACGGGAGCCGTGCGGTTTGTCTCTTTTGGAATTTCTCTCTCTCAACTGTTCAACTATAAAAATGGAGATTCTTTATATTTTTCTCTATTTTAAGTAGAGAATTATAAGCTCAATAATAATAAAATAAAGTCTGACCGAATATTAAAATGAATAATTGCATGTATAAATTGATAACATATTTTGTATTGAAAAATGATGCTATTCTTACTTACTTACTTGCTCTATGGTTTATGGAACTCGCAAGTTCATTGCCACAGTAGCAAGCGATCGCCATCGGACTCTAACCTGGGCAAGATCAAGCCAGTTTTCACTACAGACACTTATTTCTCCAAGATCCCTTCTAATATTGTCCTCCCAACGTCGTCTCTATCTTCCCAACGGTCTCTTCCCAATGGGC
Source organism: Lepisma saccharinum (assembly GCA_022664845.1). Lineage (NCBI taxonomy): Eukaryota > Metazoa > Arthropoda > Insecta > Zygentoma > Lepismatidae > Lepisma > Lepisma saccharinum. The sequence goes on along the minus strand of JAGDQP010021255.1, from coordinate 9,301 downwards.
TTTCCAATCAAGATAGAATATAGTCTCTCTTTTTTTATTTTTTTCATCTAAGCTACATGGCCTGCCCATTTTAGTCGTCTCGATTTCATTATTCTTACATCAGGTAAGTCGTACACTCCGTGGAGTTCTTTATTATGCAGTCTTCTCCAGTCATCTCATCCCGTTTTGGCCCGTATAGTTTTCTCGAGACCTTAATTTCAAACACCCGTAATTTATGTTCATCTGCTAAGGTCGTACTCCAACTTTCGCAACCGTAAAGTATACCGGCAGAATGACAGTTCTGTATATTTTCAATTTCAACTTCCTTGATATTAATCTCGGAGAAAATGACAAATCGGCCAGTAAAGGTTCTTTGAAGTGGTAGAGTTCGAGTTCAAGAGGGACATAAAAATTCAGTCTTTAAATAATAATCTATGAAAAAATATAAACAAAATGATGGTAGCAAACCAGGGTTGGCAAAAACTCCCCCCCCCCAAAAAAAGTTTTTTTTGTGTGTAAATGCTTTGCTTTGCTTTATTTATATTACATATGGATAGAAATAAGTTTGTTTCTCCTTAATGTTCTTATGCAGCAGCGAAGTTATGAAGGACAGGACCTACAGCATCAGCTCAAATTGGAATCCGAACCAGTACTCGATTTGAACCTGAGAGAGATTGTCCCCCACCTGGACTCGAACCCGGGACCACTTGATTACAAGGCGAAAATTATATAAAATTATCGCAGAGAGTTTAATATGTGAAATCGTCACCATGAAGTTCACACTATTTGTGGCATTTTTGCTTTTATTTATTTATTGGTTTAAACCAATTTATATTTTGAAAAAAAAAAAACTTGTTTCAACCAGCCAACCCTGCAGCAACTGTCACTCCCCATATAAACTGTCACTCCCACCTACATGAGAATACCTTCAGAACTTGAAAATTTCCACACTTGCAGGTACAATATTCTCACTATATGGTAGGAATATTCCAATGAAAATAATAATAATAGTATGGATGGAATTGTCTACGAATTTTCTTGCTCGTAAATGTACTGTAAAATACGGTTTCTTAAAATTAATAAAGCATTTTAATTTTTGCACTGAGAAATGATTTTCATACAAATGAAATATCAACATTATTTCATTTTAAATAAAAACATATCGGTTTGGAAATAGGGCCACTGATCTTATTTTAAAACCAGCATGTTCTCAATTTGAATAAAAAGAGAAAGTTGAAATTTCATAACTAAGAAAATTATTTCTACTATTGCACGAACGTGCGCATCCATTGCGATAGTTCTTTAAACTGAGATTCGTCCTTGAACGCCGCAGTGTTCGCAGACAAGCCGCAGCACGGCTCCCGCACCGCATATGTGAACTGGGGTTTAGAGGCTTTCTAGACCGAGTGGCCGTCAATTCTTTATTCACGTCACTACCCAGTTTGCCTCACGACGCTGGGTGGAGCCGAAAAGTGAGACTCCAGCGGGAATTGAACCCGGGACTACGCGGACATGAGTCCAAAAACACTCTAACCGCTAGACTATGGAGCCCCTGGCTACAGTGAATACTTTGGCCATGATAAAGGCTATGAATCTTAAGGAAGAACCTGCATACGTATTACCAGAAAAGAAACAGAACCAAATTTAGAGAAATACAAAATAAAGTAAAGTCAAATTAAAGTGGTATGGAATCATATATCCCGGAAAGTTCGTAACAGTGGTAATAAAATATTGAAATAGTTTCATATCCCTGGAAAGAAAAATTCTGCCAATAGTGTACAAATATCCCCTCGGAAATGCAACAATTTTGTGGTTAAAGTATTAAATAGTATAAAAAAGCATTAAAATTTCCTAAAAATGAAGTTCCCGTACACAAGCTCACTTCTCAATCTCAAATTACAATACTGATTGGTTCAAACCGCAGGAATAAGACCTGTCACCACTCACCAGGTCAATTGGGTCAATATGCAATCATCGGGTCACCGAACTGAGTCCTGAGCCATTCGTCAAAAATTTTGGACCTGGTCACTGTAGATTCGGATCAGGCAATCAAAAGAATCTGGTTTCAGCTCTGAAGACAACAGTTGTAGGAGTGACATCCTTAAATAAAAGAAAAATACGTTAGGTGATGTTAATGTAAGGTTCGAGCTTCACGCCTTGCCCAACAAGGTGAAATATATAGATTTCATGCACAAATGTTTGAATCAACAAATTTTCCCAAATTTCGACCAGAAACGCCTGTTATTCGATTTTCTAGAAAATAATTGGGTGTTTTAGTCATTTAGTCCAGGTCGTCATATTGGATTTCGAGAGCAATTCTGACCCTGGCAACCATGATATTTGAATTCAGCGTACTTTTTTTCAGTTAGATTAGCCAAGTTTCATATAATTCCGCAAAAATTCCGTCAGTCTCATTTTTTAAGCCTTTTTCGAAATTTGGTCTAGACTATTATTGTCGCCTCACTCTGAGTCGCCTACAATAACAAATCCAAAACATTGCCATGCAATAAGCTTTGCTGAGGTTTCCTTTGATATGAATTGTCGCTCTCGCTGACCAGAGTGTGTGCGTGTGTGGAGGGGAGAGGGGGGGGAGGAAGGAACCGGCAATAATAAAAATCAGCATAAGAAGTTGTCGGAAGTTGTATTGAAGTTAATATCCCAGCATCTTCGGCGAAAATTGATACTTTCTTCTGATTGGTCTTTTGTCTTTAATATCACAAGTTACAGGCTCGGCTTCGAATGTTCGAAAAGACTGTTTCAGATATATTACACACTTAAGTTATAAGACTATACAAGTGATGAATATTAGTGAAGTGTGACAGTAGAAATTCTGTAATAAACCTTAAAAGTGCGCTGTGCAAAAGATTTTTCATTGAAAATTGACAAAGCATTAACAAGTGATATTTTAAGTGTTGCATGGAAGTAAAATCAGCTACTACCGTACATTATACAATAATAATATTCTGTTCAATCAGCAGTTTTATCTTTTTGGTTTTACATAGGGATTCGGGGTATCGGATATCCGGTCCAATGGATTCGCGCGATTTCCGGTCGCAGATTCAAAGACCCAGCATTCGGACTTCGTTATTATGATGAATCTGAAACTGCGATGCCGGCCGGGATGGTAAATTATGAAAGGCTCTGGTCAATACCTTCCCTATCTTCTGCTTATCTCATCCTGGCCTGAGCCGAAAATGACAAAAGGTCATAAATAAAGCCAATTTAATTCAATGTATCTGAAATTCGAAAGACATTTTATAGATACAGTTGTGTATTTCATTGTTATTGTTTTCTTGTCCAAAGTTAGTTGATGGGAACACTTATTTAATGTCCTTTATTTTTTCTAAAATACATTATTTCTCAAACCAAATGAATCTGGGAAATGAGTTCCGTACTTTTTTTTACATCCTTGCACGCTTAAAAGGGAGAGGACAGGTTTTTGTTGTTTCCTTTTTAACAACGCAATGTTTATTGCGTAGTGACTGATAACCACGTCAGAGGGCAAAGGGTTGGAACAGGTGTGGATGGTTATGATGGGAGATGGGGTTAGAAGAGACAAGAGGATGCTGTCGATTATTTGTTTTCCTTTTCTATCACTACAACATATGTATTAGTATTAGTGATAATATTATATGACCGGTTTCAAAAGCACTTGCAATCCATATACAACTCAGAAATTCTCTTTCTTTCTATGATCCTGCTCTACCCTCTCAACACTCCAAAATTAAGAGTAAAATAAAAAAAAAACGAAAGAAAACTTATCGTTTCGTAGCCGTAAAAAATCGCCAAAAATACTAGTTAGGAAAGACTGCGATGATGTGTCCATGCCCCGGATATCCGAAACTCGGATCCGCATTTACCCTATCAATGACTAAGGGTAAAAGAAGAACGTTCAGTTCTTGGAATGAGATAGAGATGATGTCCCTCACCTACTTTATTTAATACCTATCTAGAAGATTCGGATAGGTTGTAAAGAGCTTTCGGTGGAAGGAAAAGAGGCTCGACCGTTGGGGCATTACATTTGCAGATGACTTATTTCTTCTTGCAGAGAATGAGATACACGTAAGATGTTAAAGCAACTGTAGAGAGACTGTGACGAAAAAGGTGTTAATTGGAACCAATGGAACCACAGCAAGTATACAAGTTGGAAAAGAAAAGGTTGAATAGGTAGGGTAAGGTGGGGACAATTGGGATAATTCTCCGTTCCGATTTTTTAAACCTACATTTTTGCTTCAGTTGATAAAACAAAGGTGGCATACGAGTATTAAAGATTGATCCGTTGACAACACTCCTCATTTTTTGGACTTCAGTAGAAAAAGATTTTTTCAAAATTATTTTCATGTTACTTAGACATTACGCTTTGTCCCATTTGTCCACATTAGCAGATCAATTGGGACAAATTAATATTTAAATAATGGAGATTTTACATCAAATGATCAACATTACACTGGATACCAGTACCTGTTTTAAGTGTGCGAGTATAGAAACAAGAATATCTTACTACATATAAAAACATCAACTGTTCGTATATGCGGATGATGTAGATTTAATAGGGACGAAATTGATGCACTACAAAGCAACACCGATGTCTTAGTAGAAGCGTGCTATAAGGTAGGTTTACAGTTAAACATAGATAAAACAAAATACATGATAACAAACCGAGACACAGGGAATGAGGGAAATAAAAACATAAGAATTAGGGATGAGGTCATAGAGAATGTAAACAAATTTAAATACTTGGGAGCATACGCAACAAGCAAAAATGAGGCCATGGAAGAAATAAAAAGTCGCTTAGTATCGGGGAACGCATGTTTCTATTCAGTCCAAAAACTTCTAACATCGCGATTAATATCAAGGAAATTGAAATTGAAAATATACAGAACGGTTATTCTGCCGGTAATACTTTACGGTTGCGAAAGTTGGAGTACGACCCTAGCAGATGAACATAAATTACGTGTGTTTGAAAATAAGGTTTTGAGAAAGATATACAGGCCGAAACGGGCCGAGATGACTGGTGAGTGGAGGAGACTGCATAATGAAGAATCCCACGGACTGTACGATTCACCAGATGTAAAAATAATGAAATCGCGACGAATAAGGTGGACAGGCCATATAGCTCGGATGGGGGCAAAACGAAGATTATATTCTATCGCGGTTGGAAGGCCGGATGGAAAGAGACCATTGATAAGACTGAGACGTCGTTGGGAGGATAATATTAGAAGAAATCTTCGAGAAGTAGGTGTTCGTGATGAAAACTGTCTTGATATTGCCCAGGATAGAATCCAATGGTGAAGGTTTGTTGCTGTGGCGATGAACTTGCAAGTCCCATAACCCATAGAGTTAGTCAGGGGTGGAAATGTTTTTAGAGACCTGGCCGTCCCAGGCTAAATCCCTCTGTAGTCTGTTTAACCCCAGTTTTGTTCTGTGGATAAACAAAAATTACTTTATAGAATCGGTCGAACTAAAATTTAAATAATGTATTATCTGAATGTTATTAATACGTAGGCTCGTCCCTGACAGTGCCAAATTTCTCACAAGCATTGTCATGTTCGCTAGCTTTGTGTTTGCTCAGGGTTTCTTTAAGAGAAACCTCTCCGTAAAACAGTTGTACAGCTCCGAAGGTACTTTTGAAGGCTCCAGGAAATTTAAATCCAGGGACGGACTGGCCCGGTCGGAAACACGGAAATTCTCAGTTGCCCCCCCTCACCCGCGCCGGTCCTTGTATCTTGGAAGCGTAATGTTACCCAATAAAGAAGACCATTTACTCCACTTTTTCTACTACTTGTGGCGTTAGGGTCTTGTCGGGAGTCTAAAATTAGCAATTTTCACACACAAGACTTATACATGAAGGTAGTGTTATAACTCAGCAGGCCTACTGTACCTTTAGGGCCCTTACAAATCGCTAGAAACGGACTGTAATGTTTAATGATAAATGCACAAGGCTTTAATACATTCATACTCTTTTAAGGCGCAATATTTACGTTATTAAGACTTTGTATTTTGAGACCTGCAGGGGCCTGTTTCACGAAAGTACTTGCCAACTTTTCACTCTTCAGTGTGCATTTCCGGAAGACTGTCTCAAGAGCACTTACCTTCCGCCACAAACCCTTGTTCTCATTCAGTCACTGTTCTATCATTTTGTGCAAGGAGTGTGATCATAGTAGGCAATATTCAATTGTTAGTAAACATTTGACTCCCAAAACTAGGCAACTAAACGACACTACACATAAATATTGTGGTGGAAGGTTGGCGGTCTTGTGACAATCCTTTTAAAATGGAAACCGAAGAGTGAAAAAATGACAAGTACTTTCGTAAAACAGGCCCCTGATCAGTATCCTAAAGGGCTTTACAAGTTTTTGGGGGCTCACTACCAGGAACGGTATTGAAGGCCCTTGAAAGGTGTATTTCGAACCCACGCTCCACTAGCACTAGAGCTTATTCGTTTCCCAGGTAGGGCCCTTTGTTTACCAATCCGTTCCAGTTTGAAACTATGTTCCGTATGCTATTACGAGTGTTGTAACTAGAATTTTCGGCCCCTCTTGCAAGAAACCTTGTCCTATTATCCTCTCCCATATGCAATTTAAGCCAGTGATTTATCCACACACCCCTAAGGCCCTAAACCCCCAACACCCCCTGATTAATTATTGAAAACACCTCCCTTTTGGGGGTGTAATATTTCAAATAGTGTTTTCATACTTGTTCTAAAAAATGTATTTATTACACGAATGATCCATAACATTCCACTTATCCGTATATGCTCAGTGAGTCACGATTCAAAATAAATTTGAAAATTTCACATTCATAATGGAATGGAAAGTTTATTATACTTTTCAGTTCAGTGTTTGGGAACGATGGTTGAAACCACACGTGCATTCAATCTCGCAGAAACTGCACGAATTTTGCACCCTGGTGAAACAGCCATCTGTAATCCCGTTACAAAACAAAGAGCCCTCTGTAAAATTTCTTCACTTTCCCCACTTTTATTATCATAAACTCGCTTAAAGCAAATGAGAATTCTGACTTCGGAGGTTCCTTCGACGTTCACTAACTTCTCTCGACCTCTCCCGGCCTCTCCATGGAAATAATTAATTTTGCAATACGTTGTCAATCGTCGCCCTGCAAATATATCCCTTTGAACCAGGAAAAAGAGAAGATGTGACTGATAAGATTGTGAGAGAAAAAGAGCGAGACAAAATGCTGCTAGCACTGCCACAACTACGGTGTACATAAAGAATTTTATGACCGTGTAAGGTTGGTAGTTGCAGAAGTTGAAGAGCCTTTCCCCAGACTGGAAATAATGAATGGAAAGAAAGGAAGCTGTATGAACAAACCAAGCTGAATTTGCTCCCGAAAAACACAACCCAGTCGGTGTCATAATACAGTGCTTCTTCCGTTGTAAAAGGCAGTTTAGGGATGAAGGATAAGTATCAAATGGAAAAGAAGGCACATTTTCCCCCCTTCGTATTCCTTTCATATTCCACCATTCTGGAGTTCATTCAAAATCGTTTATTGATCTTAAATATTTTTTTCACAAGAACGAAACGCCAAGTATGTCGCTAAATACAAGACTAATAAACCCTCTTTTTATTGTTCGTTTCCGACAACAATAGTGAACATTTTGCGCTGTCTTTATCCTCGACACAGGCTGAGAGGCGTCAGGATAGGGAAACGGGTGAACGAACATTGTCAGCGGGACCCGCTCCTGCGATCTGTATGAATAATACGTTTTTTTACGAGTCTCGCCAAGTCCTTTCCAATTACACCTGAGATACCTTCATAGTTCTAATAAGTTCTTGAGTTGAAAGGTGGCCCCCGGACCTTGGTTGGGAACCCTCCCCTGCGATCTGGATTAATAATATGGGCTTGAATTCGTCTCGATGAGCCCTTTCCAACGACGCTTCAACTACCTTCCTAGGCCTAATAGTTTCTAAGTTGAAAATAATCGAGAGACAGACGCGCATAACGAAACTTCGGGGTGGTCGAGCGAGAGGTTAGAGCACTCGCTTTTCTTGATTACGGGCTCAAATCCTGCCGGGGTCCATTAAACGCAGTAGACTTTCGGCGTACACTTTACCAAAAAGCGTAGGTCCTGTCCTAAGAAGCTCACTAGCTCATTTAGGACGTTAATAACAATTCACTCACGGATATAGCGGTTCTATAAGGCTTCACAGCCCTTGTTACTGAAGCCTAAAAGAAAATCAATCACTGCTCCTTGCGTTTTCCTAGTAGAATCGTGAGAGAAGAAATTTGAATATGCATGTCACGAGCTTTCAAATTTGATTGAAACAATTCATATAAATGAAGTGTCTAAATACAGTGTCTTTTTTATTATTATTTTAAGGTCTACCTTCCATCCCTGTCTCATAGCTATCTTAGCTACATTTCAGATCGGGTATTTAGGGAATATCTGGAAATCTTCTACATCCTTAGGAAAATCCCCTGTCCAACCATTGCACAATTTTGAAATATGCTAATTTTTTAATAGAACAGATTTAAATAGGGTTTCCTATTCGTGCCGGAGATCCGGGAGCGTACCGGAATTGACATCTGCGTCCCAGTGTCCCCAAAATAGTTCTCGGTACGTATAAATGTCCCGGTTTGCATCGAAGAATAGAGGAAAGGGAAAATTGTCGTTTCCTTTCTTTTCACACGATTATATTCACTTTCATTTATGAGTATAGCAGTTCAGAAAATTTAAAAGAAATGAATACATAGAACAAAGATTTAATTCAAATTCACGATTCAACTACTTTAAATTGAATGAAACATCTATTTCATTGGGCCAGGAAGAAAGCGTTTTGTTGCTCAATGGTTATTGCTGTCGGTATTACTCTTTATTTCCATCTTCCTCCTGTTCCAGAGATATTTGAACCATCGATTGAATTTCTTGGCAATTTTCCGCTGATCTTAACAATCCTAAGAAAAAGTTTACTTTGTTTAATAAAATCAGCAAGGTAACAAAGGGAAATTTTTAAAAATTTACATATAATAAAACTTATGAGGTGGATTTTTTTTAACTTTTCCTTCCTTTTATGCAACAATGGGCACATGCTTTTGTTGCCACTTCGACCAGGGAATATTTTAACAAGTTTAAAAGTAGTATCACTGTCACTGTGGTTACTTAGGTGCAATCGAATGTTGGACATAAAATTGACATAATTTTTAACACAAGAAAGTAAATTAAAGTGTTTAACTTTGTTTTATTTTGCACATTTCAAAGAGTTTCGTAAATTGGTAGCGTCCCGGATTTTCACTTTTGAAATATAGCAACCGTATGTTTGAAGTATTTTAGGGTACCATGACGCCTCAATTCTTCTGTTAG
>JAGDQP010021254.1:0-20614 GCA_022664845.1 Lepisma saccharinum | reverse complement strand
TATGCAGCCCAAAACTAGTTTCTGAAAAAGGAAGAAAATATGCGAGTTAAATGTATATGATGGCCCATTCCACAGCTATTCTTCTTTTATGGTGTTATTTGTCTGTTCTTATCATAACATATTCCACACTCGTGTGACGTTAATTCCCTATTATATATATGTTTATATCATTACACAAGCTTTACTAGCATACATAGAAAGGCCATATACAGTATGTGTATCTACTACACCATGCGAGGGGGAACATTCGGTAAAGCTTTATAAACATGTTATACAGAGAAATATAAATTATCGAAGAAAAGAAAGTAAACTCATCTCAAAATATAAGTCAAACATTGAACAAAGTACTATTTTATTGAAATGTTCAAGATGTGTAGATAAGTTGACGTGATGATAAACCAGATAGGCTACTGATCACACTGCTGTAAGCAGAGGTTCATCTTATTGTAACGATACTCATAAAAATACTTTTGAAATTTGATGTTAAAGCAGACAAATATGGAACTCTTTTTTTTCCTTTCAGACAAAGGCGCATATTCGATCCATTTATCATTTATATCTTCGTGTGATGTTTTATACTACTCATTTCGTTTGAATAATACAATTTTCTCCCAAGTCTATACAATAACAATTTTTGTTCTGTTCATGTTGGATACAGTATATTTGGTTCTGCCTAATAATTTGAATTTAATTTTTAAGGCATTTTGTTCTGCCTAATAACACCTGCGTCTTTGTTCTAACAACATTTAGTTAAATCCGCTTACTCATTTTGAAAAGACCTATACTCATTTACGACAAATACAGCTCCACTAACAACAACAGCAACTACAAAAACGAACGTTGTAGTAGTCTGGTAAAAATAGAAGATATACAATAAACGAATTCTCTATATGAGGGGTCTCCAACCTACGATTGATAGTACTTTTGGGTGTCCCAGAACAAATCCAAAATTAGTTACTATATTCTACATTAACTCTAAAAAAAATAATTTAAAACACACGAAGTTTGGTCCTTGAATATTATACAGAGATAACGCAAGTGACGTGCTTCGTTGGTCCAATGTTATTGTGTAGGCAACGTTGTTTTATAGTGGGTTGGATTTGCAACCAAGGCCCAACCACAAGAACACTAGATAAGCCAAGCGTTGGTCAAATGTGGAAAAACTAGCGAAGGACCAATAAATACAACGTAAGACCAACCGTAAATAATACGTTGAAATATATATTGGACTAAAGCTTGTTTCTATAACCAAAAGCCAACACACATATAGTATAATTTCGCTTCTAGTTGAGGGAAATAGAGGCATTTGGACACTGAATTGGTACTAATTTTGTAGTAAAAAAGTGGCTGTCATTACAATATTCGCGCGGGCGCCAGTGCTGATAGATGTACGCACAGAAAATGTTTTGTTAAAAAAAAAAAGCTTCATTGTAAATTTGTTACTTTTTAAATGAAATTATTATGTGCAGTGAATATTTGTGGATTTCCTTGGGCATATGAAATTATATATTTTCCAGAAACAGGCTTTAGTATATTTATAGTGCAACGGACGTAAAAACAATTTAACATCTGTCAGTGTGTCTTCAGGTAACACTGTTCATTTAGCGCGCAAGTTGGAATAATAAGGCCATCCAACGTTGGGCCTTTGCTCACATTTTATTTCCGACCAAACTATAAGCTATATAAAGGGCTTTAGTTGGGCCAACGTTGGGTTTTGATATGATTTTCATTTACGCCCAACTTTAAGATAGATAATGGACAACGTTGGGTTTTGGTGTAATTATCATTTACGCCCAACTATAAGGTACATAAAGAGAATCCCCTATCATCAAAAGGATATCGGACCAATACTGGGCCAACAACGCGGATATCGACATAGAGGGCACTCTAACTTGAGGAGGATCTTTACTGAAATCAACTCCCTTCATGCTAATTATGATTTCAAGTTCAGATAGAAAAAGTAAAGAGAAATTCTATCATTCATTTGAGAATATTTATACTCTTCGCAATATTCGGTCGTAACAATGGGTCACAAAATATGTAGGATAAGTTAACTGGCTAAGGCTAAATACATACAGCTTAAGTATCACAATTGCAGTGGATACAGTTTAAGTATCACAATTGCACTCATCTCATAATGACGATTGGTTCTCTCTAATTTCAAATATTACAATAATTATGGAATATTTATTGGTTTGCGATTTGTTATGGACTACAGAGTGCATGGAGTGAGTAGTTGCTCTTATCTGTTCTCCAAGAAATCCAAAATGATACTACAGACGGTTTTATGACTTACAAGCTAAATAAGAACGGTCCAAGATTTTCTGCTTATTTTAGTATAGGACTAAAGATCCCTACTCCACTGCATAGCCGATGAGTCTTGATTTTCCACCGCCCCCTTGATCTGAAGACTCTTAACTCAATCTTTTCTTGCTGATTCTTAAGTAGGTTGCAGCCGATGGTCTTTCGTTGCCTGTCTCATCTGTTAAGTACCCTTCAAAACAAACTCTATATATTGAAACAGTAGCATCTTCAGAAGCATACATTTAAAGTTCAAACGAATGTGGCTAACTTAAGCATCTCTAAATTGTGCATGATCTTTACACTAGAATATTCTTTGCACGTTCATATAAATGGCGTACGTTTTAGAGACAGGTTGTGCCGGTCAAATAACAATCAAGAAGTTACATTAAAATTGCAGAAAATTAGAAGTGTAGCAGAAAATACAGCTCTGTGTACATTTAATCTTTTTGTTGACTTCTTTACTATTATTATTTTTATCTTCTCTTATTATTATGTTCAACTTTCGTACATCATGTCAGAAAACTTTATAATTAAACTGATTATCTTCTGTTTTGTTTTCTTGCAGATTATTGTTCCTTTTCTTTGCTATTTTGGCCGCAACAGCAGCCGATCAAGAAGATGAATACGAATACGAAGATGAAGTGGTAGAGAAACCCGCTCCAGTACCTCCATCGCCGCCACGAGTCACGTCAAACAGTAGATTTTCGTTAACGAACCGACGAACGTCGCCGCTAGCAAGGAAACCTTCACTTCCCAAAAAGGCATCAGAAGTACCGGAACCTGCACCAGTTTTCGAAGAAGAACCCTTTGACGAAGACTATCGTGATCAAGATACACACAATGAGGAAGATGATGGTGCTGCTGCCGAAACAACTACAACACCTGCTCCAAAGAAATTGGTCCGTAGTGGATTACGACCTTTCCGCAGCAATCAAGATCTTCTGGCAGCTCTGAAACGTCGACGACAACAACAACAAACTCATGTATCAACATCTGCTCCACCACGTGACAGCAATCCAGCTACTGAGAGTTCTCAACCAGCCAAAACAACTTCTTCATTCAGAGGAAGAGGAACTAGAGCACGCCCCCTTCACCGTGAAGTATCCACAGAGGGACCATCATCAAGTGGAAGTAGTTCTTTCACAAGTCGTCGTCGATATTCACCACATCAAAGATCTGGTAATGAACCTGCGGTGGAAGCTAAAAAGAGTGTGGAACTTAACATCCATGATAAGCCCCAAAGACCTTCAAATAGCTATCCTAGACGATTCTCCAGCCGAGGAAGATCTACTGAAGCTCCCGAAGAAATAGATAGCTTTGAACCTACCGTGAAACCACAAGAAGATGACATTCGTGGAAGATCAAGATTCCACAGAAGAAGGTTTTCGTAAGTCTATGTAAATGGGAAAATGAAATATTAGAAACATTTGAGACTTTATAGCGTAACGTGAATTTGAAACAGAAAACAGTGTACAATTTTGAGATAGTTTTAGTGAAAAATTATAATCATATCATCATCATCGTTATCACCATCATCATATACCTCATCATCTCAATACTTTTGGAGAAATAGGGAAAACATGTAATGACAATCTGTGGTTTGCTATGTTGCAAGTATATACAATATTAGTGCTCAGATGCTATCAGTTGTACTTCAGTCTGTTTCTTAGTGTCTGTGAATACCTTTCCGCTGTCAATCCGCCATACCCAATGATGTTATACGTGACATGTTCTCATTTCTATCACAATGACTAAGTGCATTTAACTGTATGTATTTAGTTGAAAGTTGAATCTTAATGAGAAAACTTATTCCCAGGTAAGAAGCCGCAAAGTCCCTTTTTAATGCTTCATTTCCGGAAAAGTACCAAATTTGACATAATGAGTTTTGCAACCGGACTACTTGATTCGTATGTTACAACTAAAAGAACTAGAGAAAAAGAAATTTTTTTAATTTTATATTCAAAACTTTATTTTTACGAAAATACAATTTTTTTTCACTTTCGGTTAGTTTATACGACGGCGTTCAATTGTTTTGTTTCAAACGAACTTATTAATTTCAAATAGATCAGAGTTTATAAGTTTTCCAAACATCAATTCCAGAGTTCTTTTGCATTAGAAATAATTTTCAACCATAAACAAATTAATCTATTTCCTGTTGTTCATTACAATTTAACGGTTCTGAGTGTCAATTACATTATTCCTCAAATTCTCTCAACATTCCTTTTGTACACCTCTTTTATTTGTGCATCTCTTTTTGGAACAATTGCCGTTTAAGAATTACACGTTTCAAAGTTCAATGCACTGATTCAGGTACATGTGACTCATATACAGGTAAAATTTATTTACAAGGAACGTCGTTATAACGAAATTTTCGTTAGAACGAAGTCTTTCGAAATCACTGCGGGATTCTTGTTCTGCAATTTTCGTTATAACGAAATAAAATCTCTGGTCCTGTAAAATTCGTTATAACGGGACTTTACCTCTAATTAAATTGGTTGAATGAATCAAGTAGCTAAACATAAATTGTGGCAGCAGTAACTAAATGATACGAAGAAAAATAAGTATTCTTCCCTGAAGTGAGGGGCTTAAAAGCAGAAAGCACCAAATGGCATTTGAAAATGAAAGAACCTACAAGTTCATCTTTTATGTATAACGCGAAATATATGTGGAACAAAATATTGATATTTTGTTCTAGAACACACACACATGACATTAATGTGTCTTTATGGAAAATATAAATACTTTGTGTCACATACATGCTTGTATATCGCGTTATGCATAAAAGATCAAATCGATTTATTTTTAATTTTCAAGTGTTACTTGTGCTTCTTTACTTTCAAGTCTCTCAAAGGAGATCTGTTTCATCCGCGGTGGATCTGTTTCATTAAGCTCTGTAAATGATCATACCATATTTTACTATTGGTTTCCATATCGCACTTTTGTGTTTAAATTATACTTTGACAATGATCCATGTTAAGTCCATTAATATGACGATAGCAATCGTGCCATGGTTTTCGTCTCTTTTATTTCCCTGTTAAAATTAGCTGGCAGCTCAAAAATTAGTAAAAACTTTTGAATGTGGTGTAACATAATAAGATGCATAACATGAAAACATAAAAGTGATTATTATATCCTTAGCAATACTTAGTGTTCTTTATTCAGATCAAATATTTTAAACACTTTTTGGACAAGCTTTTGTTTAAGATATAAATATCAGTTTTCCTGGCTATTTGTAACTAAATAAGTTGCAAGCAGTTTTGGGGAGTTGTTCTAACAGGAAAAATGTTCATGTTATCATGATTATTAATTTAAAAGGACTTCAAGAAAATAATTTTCTTATATACAACTTGATAAATGTTGGTTATCCCTATTACTTACTACTCTTTTATTGCACTACAAACGAAAAATGGAAATAATTCGTAATTTTGATGGATGAAAAATAAAATCGACAGGAAGAACAACATTACATTCACACTTGATTAATTATTATAAGTTACATATGAGTTGAAACTTGAAAACCTACAACAGGAAAACAAAAAAAGTTATGCTAATCATTATTATGTCAATGCATGACTATGAATTATTTTTATATTTTTTAAATCCATTTTGTTTCTTATTATTTTAGCTTTAGATCAAAATTACGTTTCATTTTGTTTTACTTAATTTTATAAAACTCATTATATTTATGTCAGCGTGCCTTTCCGTCTGAATTGTAAGAGTGGAAGCAGAGTGTAACTTGTATTTGTGCCTTTTGCATTTAACTAAAGTAATTCCATAGTATATCAAGTAATTCAGACAATGAATAAAACACTATGCTTGATATAAAATAAGGATATAATTGAAGACTTGAATTGATAAACATCCCAAGTCCACCGGAGTATATTTTTTAGGAGGAACGAAAAACAGTCCAAGGTCTTCGTATGTTATCCTATTCAGTGGAAATTATTTTGTATTAAAAAGGGGTTTCTGTGATGGGATTAGGATGTAATGTTTATGCAAGTGGATAGCTCTTGGAACATAGATACCGACGAACAGAAAAAGTGTAAATACGAAAAAAGTGGACTTGCGGTGTTTTTCAATTCAGGTCTTCAATTATAAAGAACAGAAATGCCTTAAGGCATATAATACTAAAGCACAGTATAATGAAATGCAAATAGTTTTAGTTATTATGGATAATATTCTGCTTGGGTTTTATTGTTCGCATTGTTATCGGCTGTTCCCAAAGCCACCTATATAGAAAGGCCACACTTTAAGATAAGATAACATTAATTGCATGGGCGGTAACAGCACGATGGCTTACGCCCTTCCCGAGCCACACTTACATCACCAATAGTAGGTCATGATCCGACCATTGTTTTATTTATGCTTCTATTAGCTTTGTCAGCTGCCCAATGCTGATGAAATTAGTACTAGTACTAGGAAAACGAAGGATTAATATTAGCAATTAGTAAACAAAACAGAGAGACCCAAACAGAATATTATTTATAATGAAATAACAACGTTGAAGAAGTGTAAAAGAAGGTTTTAATTATTGTTTGTAATTTGTGAATAGTGTATTGAAAGCATCCAAATGTATTTTTATATTGTTGTAACAACTGACAAAATGATGAGATTGTACATCAAATGCACAATATTTTTCCTTAATAAAAACAAGTTCTCAACTTAAAATGGAAGTAGAACAACTAGCAGTAACATGTGAGTTGTGTGTGAAAGAAGTATAAAAGCGCACAGAGAGGGCATTATTTCTTCCTCAAGACATAAAACATCTTAGACGCATAGAAAAAAGTTAACAGTATTAAAACATATGGAGATGGTAGAAACTATAACGGAAAATTCAAAGCAATAGAAGAATTAGAGGGGCAAAGGTAGATCTATATAGCTCAGAGTGCAAAATTAATGAACGTAGCAGACATAAGATTTTTAGCGTTATTCTGCTATTATGATTCCTTAAATTTGCATTCAAGACCACAGTAACACACAGGTTGCTCACACTTTGAAAATATCTTCAAAATTCTGCTCTTGAAGGCTAGTTTTAGAACTGCGAAACTTTTTACGATTCAGAGCTGTATAACGATTAAACTTTTAAATAACTTGTCCTTGTTCAATTAACCGTTAGAGAGGCGGACATTCAGCGATGGTAGAAACGTGAAATCAATGTTTTTCCTATGTGGGCTACTGGGGGAATCTATTTAGAATGCTAATTGCCCCAGCACTAATCTATTTCACTGCTATACACTAAGGGATTCCGTAATATAGGGCATTGTACATACGGTCTACCATTAACCTGTACGTATGATAATAAATTAACGATCCACGAACTGTGCCTAGGCATAGAATATACGAGTAAAATTATTACCATTGAAATCTTTACTACTCAGTAAAATAGCTGTACTTCTTGTACAACTTTTGCACAAACGAAATGAGCTGCTTTTGATTACTTCTGTTCACATTAATTGTACAAAGATGTGCAATTAGACTCGCTTTAGGAATTATGCACGGAAGTAACGTACTGCCACCTATCAATTAAAGAGGGTTGAAAATTAAAGCAGCATGCTAAATAGAGGAAAGATCAGGAAATAGGGCTCCAGGTACTGTGTACAGCTTGATGATGAAAGCATGCCATATGCGTCAATCGATTACACTTGCCCCTGAAAGATAATTCCCAGAGTCACCCTTTTCACCTCTTAGGGTCCGTGTAATGACCTCATCAATATGGCCGCCGCGCCGGCCCAAAACACCTAAGGCTCCTCGCTACTCCCGCCCCCACTTTTTAAACATTTTTCCAAATATTTCAAAATCTAATAGCATTATCAAAATTTTAAGAAGATACATCTCTAGTGATTACAAATTACTATGAAATACAAAGGACAGCGATCTCGAGATCTTGTCCATTGATGAGTGATACGTTTTAATTAAATAACGTCGTTATAATCTTTGACAATGAATCACTCATCAATGAACAAGATCTCGAGATCGCTGTCCATTGTATTTCATAATAATTTGTAAGTACTAGAGATGTATCTTCTTAAAATTTTGAAAATGCTATTAGATTTTGAAATATTAATAATATTAAAAAGTTGGGGCGGAAGTAGCCAGTAGGTGAAATATCTCCACAATTACTCAACCGATCTTTGTTTTCTTAGCAACAAATGAAAGATACAAATGTTTACTAAAATAATAATAAGTAACATTGTTTGGGTAGATTAATATATAAGGAAACAAACATTTTTTTTAATAAGTTGCAGTATTATGAATTTTTGCGAATTACCCCGAAAGTATAGACTGTTCTTAAACAATTCGTACAAAAAAGCAAAAAAATAATTTTGTTTATGCATAACTAAAAAGAAAAGCATGGGATGGGCTCTCATATACAGTCACTTTATAAATTCTTGAATTGGCGCGCTCCATGCTTTTCTTTATAGTTATGCATAAACAAAAAATATATTTTTTTTACTTTTTAGTATGAATTGTTTAAGAAAAGTATGTCTTTAAAAAGTTTTTTATTTTTTCGAGTTATTTCGGTTTTCGGATACTTTTCCTCAAGCTAATATTTTGTGGCCCAAATCCTAAAGTGCTCTGCAATCAGTAAAACCCAAGATCCTTGCTTTTAAAATATAGAAATATATGAAATTAACAATGGCAGTGATCGAAGTGAGGCGGTATGCACCGGTATGGCATACTGGCTCTGGTTTTTAAGAGCTAAACGCATACCGTTACTGAAACACATGATATACGTGTTCTTATATCAATTTCTGATTTGTCTAGGCAAATATTAGGGAAACATACCGTCTCTGTTTCTTTCCCACTTCGAACACCGAACAATGGAATATTGTATTGTCACCCGACTTACGTCGCTGTTCAAAATTTCATCATTGTATAACGTCGGGAAATGAGTAAAATTAACGTTGCAAGATTTGAGGACAAAACGAACCATTGTGAACTAAAGAAAAGAATGTAAATACGTCAATAGAGACGTTTTTTAGTCTGTTATGTATACGTTCCAATAAAGCAGACTTTAGAGCAGTTGGTTAGTCCTAGAGATACAGATATTTTAATATTCAAATGTCGCTAATTTTTTCATCACTTATTTTATGCACTTATGGAAAATTCAATGGGCCTTCTTGTTCTTCCGGTTATTACATTACGACTAATTTAACAGTAGCAGGTTAAATATTTAGATTGGTTGAAAGCAAGAAAAAGGGCAAACACATATATAAGTCGACCAGAGAATGAATAGACGCGAGGGTGAGGTCGCTAGTGATTGTTTACACGCTGCAGCAGAAGTCTTGCCAAGGACATAAACAGTGTTACCAAAAGTGTAGTCGGGAAAGTATACCATAAAACATACTCTTTTAAAACTTTGAAACTTGCTTTTGTGTGAGATTACTATTGTCTCATTATTGAAACTGACTACTTCCTTCTGGCAATTGTGGGAGGGGCCGAAACATCATTTAGGGGCTTAACAGCATGTTTTACGAAGGGAATCACTGGAGCGGAAAGCAAAGGTACTTCTCCAAGGTTAAAGGTCGTTGCATCTGGAAGTCACAGTGCAAACTTGTCGACTTGTAACATTTGTCATTTATTGTTCTTTGTCCTAAGCAATACCCATTCCAAATTTCAAGTTTCTAACCTTTAACAATTTTCGATTTCTCATATTCCACTCTTTAAGAGGTTTTCTCCCCCTCATCGGGAATATCGAATTAAAAACTAACTATTGGTAATGAATTGAAACAAAGTATTTTCATGTCAAATATGAAATTTCTAACTACAGTGGTTTCCGAGTTGCACTTCATCCACGTTTAACTCCTTTGGGGGGAGGGGGCAACTTTTTAATATCATAGTTAATCTCTCTAGGTATTAAGAAATATATTTCTGAATTTCATTTATGGCCTTTAGGCATCTAAGGCTCAGGCCGGAATAGGGGAGGAGAAAGGATTCGGGAAGGTGTCGGCCACGACCTACGTTGAAGGTACCATCCCGTAATTTGCCTGGTGTGACTGAGGAAAACCCTGGAAAAACCTCAGTCAGGATGGTCTGCCGCTGGAGTCGAACCCGTGACATCCCAAATGCTACGCCAACGCTCTACCACTGAGCTACGGTGGCTCGGTACTAAGGAATGTACGTACCATAACTTTATTCTAATCCGTCAAGGGGCGTGGAATTGTATAGCATTCAACAATCTTTAAGTTTTATATATATAAAGACTTGTGTTTGCCCAAGACTTTACTATATCACCAGAGTAATTGTCACATGTACGATCGTATTCAAAAGGAATCTTCAGTCCATTTATTTACTTTGTTGTAGTACTATTATGCATCTAACCTTCCAAAATTATATTTTATTAACAAAAGTGTTGCTACTGAGAATGAAGGAAATAGATACATAACAACTAAGAATGAGAACATAGAGAAAGTACACAAATTTAAATACTGATGCTGTAAGAATAATGAAATCACGACAACTTGGGTGGACAGGATAAATAGCTCGCATGGAGGGTAAAACGAAGATTATATTCCATCTTGGTTAGAAAGCCGAGGGAAAGAGACCGGTGGGAAACCAGAGACCATGTTGGGAGGACATGATAAGGAGGGATCGTCGAGAAGTAAGTATTTGTAATGAAGATGATGGAAGGTAGTGGACCAGCCTCTTACGAAGTTATCATCCCGGCATTCGCCTGGTGCGACTGAGGACAAACCTAGACTAAAATGTCAGGATGGACGGCCTCGAGAGTCGCATCCGAGTACCTCCGCATTGCCACTCCGAAATCCAGGACGCTACCTGCTGGACCATGAAGCAGGGGCGTAACTACTATGGCGCAAAAGCCCGCAATACGGGGGCCTTCAGAGTAGCCTCTCAATGGACCGAATCGACCTTCGGCCATGGGTATTCTCTAGCAGGGTGGGGGCATAATATGTAGTTACACCTCTGCGATGAAGCCTGGGTAAAAAGTCTTGCTAGCGTATCTGAAGGTAGAAACTAGAAAACTGTCTAAAGAGATGCAAGAGGTGGGGTGAGAGAGTGGCAAGCATATAAGTTTTTATTAACAGACTTTTTATTTAACTTGGCCAAGTCATCTGTCCTCTTCCCATATGTGGATTACAACGACAATAAATATAGTTTCTCAATAATCAATATAATTGTAACTGTAATGTAATTTTTAATATCTGTGTTCTAAAATTAATACAAACCAACCAGCAACAAAATTTCTTGGATGGCAACACTTCAAGCGAGAGGCGAAGAGTAGTAACACATCTGTGCGTCTTTATTGTTTTGGCATGGTTCATCAGTTGTTCCAAAACTTGCCACGTCTATTCATATTCTGGTCGGCTTATACATACATACAGGGTGGCCAGAAAGTTCCGTTACAGTTTACACGTGGATTTCATTGTAACTTTAATAACAGTTATTTGTCCAAAACGTCCGTATGTGCACCACCATTATCCCTGCACAGCTTGATACGCCTTCATGTCCTCCTTCTTATCCGCTTTAGCAGCTGCGATGTTACATGCTAGAAGACTTCAAGCACACTTGCCCGCAGAGCATCATTGTCCACGTACTGCTTCTTTCTGACGTATGATTTGAAGATCCCGCACAGGGCATTGTCTAGTGTCGTACGGTCCGGATTTCGAGGCTGCCAAGGATAAGGGGCTGGTGAATTTGGGAACCCACGTCCTATCCACCGGCCATGGAACAGTTCATTCAGGCGTTCACTTTATTTATTAAAACTTTATTTTATATGGGCCAGTCTAGTAATTGTTGACTTCAGCCGAGTTAAAAGATTGACCCGCCAAGAATGTCGATTTAAAAGACACTCATGCCCCTTCCGGGACTCGAACCCAGGGCCTTCTAGTCGTTGGCTTAACGCCTTAGACCGCACGGCTACCCGGTCGGCATTCAGGCGTTCACGAACAGCAAGTTCGAAGTGGGCGGGAGCTCTATAGTGTTGGTAAACAACCGTGTCGTTGATGCCCAAATTTTGAAGCTGTGGAAGAAGCCAGTCATTCAACATCTCCAGATAAGTAACCTGGGTCACGCAACCCTCAAAGAAGTAGGGACCAAAGATGTGTTCTTCAGTCATCCCCGCCCAAAGTATGACATCCGGAGGATTGATCTCAATTTCTTGGTAAAAATGTGGGTTTTCCTTTGCCCATATGAAGATGTTCCATCACCTGTGTCATATTTTGGTTGTTGTGCTTCCGTTCATGGACCCACACACTTGTCACTAAGCTCTCCTTCAAAGTGAAGTCGCTGGTATCTGCCATTGTTCTTCATCAAACACAGAAATGCGAGACAATGAACAGGACAACGCACATACTTTATTCTCCTCCCCGGGCAGTCACATGGCAGCTACGCGGTAATCAAGTTGCAATTTACGTGAGGAGCACTGTTGCCATATCAATGATTAGGATGGGAGGTTCAAATCTTAAATATCTTACCATCTTACACTGTTACACGCATTTAGTTCAGGTGTAAAGGGACTTTCTGACCACCCTGTACATACATACATAAACACGCACACACACACACACACTGACAGAGAGAGTGAGAGAAGGGGAGTATAAGGGAAGGGATTATTACGTGTGTCTATATACGTGCTTGCCAAAGAATCATAATAAAGATAGGCAAGAAAATTTGTCAGTAGGATAAGAATCAAAGGAAAGGCGCTATTTGCTTTATGCAACTGTGAAGCAAATTAAGACCTTTGTGACAACCAAGATTTTACATCATCCGGTTCCGAAACTGATGACGATGATTAAGCTGTGTGAACAGTTCATTAATATTAGAACAAATGTCCAGAATACTAAATAACAAAATAATATATTGAACATTTATTGTTATCTAAAACATTTATTGTAACTGAACTAGATGTTGATGTTATTCACTTAATGATTGTACGTAGTAAACTACGAATATCTGGAGAACAGAACAGAAGGGCGCATGCATCGTAATAGGTGAAGGACAAGATAGAAAAGCTGTACAAAAATACAAGTTTGGAAAGAGAAACCCAAGAGACCGGAGTACTATTCGATGATGGTGGGAAACACCTGGTTTAAACAACATAAAAGTATATATACATGGACACGCCCTGATCACGAAAGGTTTCAAATCAATTACGTTCTAATTCATGGCAGGTTTAGAAACTGTTTGAAGAATGCAAAGATTCTTCCTGGAGCCGATATTCTCTCTGACGATAATTTGGTCTTATAAGTAAACATGCTGATAGGGCAGAAAAAAGTTCTAAATTTTTTTCTTCCATCGTGGTAGAAATGTCAAAATATATGCACATGCAAATTTTAACCACTCGAGCGCAATTACCTTGGGAGATATCGATGATGTAATAGTCAGATTCTTGTTTGTGGAGAGTGAAGAATAAGTGTGGAAATACCCTTATATTTGTAAAATGCTGAAAGAAATGGAAAGTAAATACATAGCAATTGGTACGAGGTGGACGGCGCTACATGTTGGAGGGTATATTTTTCACGGCTGCCTTCATAAAGTCCACCATATTGAATCTCGATTGGTTTTCTTAAATGGCTACGTAAATGTATTACTATGAGAAATAATGATGTGTGACATTAGTATAGGCTACTGATGCAATAGTCTAAAAACACCATTTTGTTTTAAAATGATGAAGGAAACGTAAAGTAAATGCATACAAATGCATATCGATATGGCAATATAATCAGGAACAATTTGTAAGCAATTACTTTACGTTTCCTTCAATATTTCGAAACAAAATGGGTGTTTTCAGACTATTGCATCATTAGCTAATGTCAAACACTATTATCTCTGACAATAATACATTTACGGCAAAACTAACTTTAGAAACGTGTTTCCCATAAAATTCTAGCTCTGAATGACTGTATTATACGACCCCTTTCCATTTAAGAAAACCAATCGAGAATCAATATAGTAGGCTTCAAGATGGTGGCCGTGAAGAGTAGCGCCTTCCACCATGCATCCATTACTATGTATTTGTTTTTCATTTCCTTCATCATTTTGCAAATATAATGGTATTTCCACATTTTTCTTCACTTTTCAGAAACAAGAATCTGACTATTATATCAACGATATCTCCCAAAGTAATTGCGCTCGAGTTACCAAAATTTGCATGTGCATATATTTTGACATTCTAACCATGATGGAAGAAAGAAATTTAGAACTTTTTTCTACCCCATCAGTATGTTTGCTTGTTAGCGGGGGTTTACAAAAATCTTAAATAAATAGTAGAAGAAATACAGGAATGAGAAAGTTAGTACCGAAGAAGTTTATAATCGAGGAAATGAAAGGCAAAATTGTAAAAAAAATTCGAAGAAAATTACTCGAATTCTATAGGAACAGATGGAAGTAGGAACCAACAGCATAAAACATTGTTTTCTCGATGATGTAGAACAAGTAATAGGATACCACGAGGATAAAAAATAAAATAAAATAAGGAATGGGTTGAAGAAAATTAAACAGAAGAAAATGGAAGCTTATAGTTACAGAAGAAGTAAGACGTACAGGAAACTAACTACAGAACTTCGAAGAGAAACAGAGAAAGCAACAGAAGTAGACGACAAAGAAATGTAATAAAATAGAAGAATTGGAAAGAACCGGAAAATACGATATGATATACAAGGAAGCAAGGATGGTGGAATTTAGAAGCAAGGGAAGAAAATCTGTATCGTCATTAAAGAAGAAAAATGATGACCTCATTGGTGATCGAAAATATTTTTTGGACATATGGGAAGAATACATAGAAGAACTGTACGAAACGTTCCAACTCCAACATTAATTAAATATAGAAGTAGAAGTAAGTTATGACGATAAAAGGTTTAAAAGACTCAGAGAAAAATTTGAGAAGACTCTTAGTGAGATGAATAATAATAAAACACTGCGAGTGGATGCTGTTCCGATTGAATTGATAGCAAAACGAAAGAGTGAAATGATGCGACTCTACAACGAAATTTATGACTCAGGAGAATATCCAAGCGACTTTTTTAGAAGCGGTAATGATTCAACTACTTGTAATAAAAAGAAAATGCAAAATTTGAAGATTACCTAACCATCATCCTAATAGCACACTGAACGAAGATTCTTCTACGAGTATTAAACACAAGTTTATACGGTATGGTGAATGCAGAAATATAATTAAAGAGGGACAGTTTGAATTTTCAAGAAGGAAAGGAACAAGGGACGCTATTGTTTGTTTAAGAACAATAGGAGAGAGATACATATAGAAAGGTAATTTGCTGATTTTGAAAAGGCATTCAATCGATAGTCAAGTTAGCTCAATTTTTAGGTGAACCTAGAACAAACTCCAACAAAATTTCTGACAATGGTTTATAGGTTAAAAATGTGTGCTGAAAACAATGGAACAAAGTTTACCACTGTAACTTCATTCATAAATCCAATATGGCGCAAATTAACAAAATGGCGGATTTTTACCTGTTATATAAGAATAACTATAAGTTTGTTACCTCGTAAAACCTGATTGATTGAATGATTTTAACCTACTTGAATGATTTTAACAAATGAGATGTCGTTGGTTTGTATTGATTTAGAATGTGCCCTAGGCTATTTGGAGTCATGAAATAATAAACACAACATGGTGGGAATTAACAACATAGAAGAATTTTTCACAGGCTATCTATGTATTTATGTAAGTTTGTTACCTCGTAGAACTTAAACTACTTGAAGGATTTTAACAAATAAGGTTTCGTTGGATTCGCCTTGATCATACTGTGTCCTAGGCTATAGAAGTTATGATAAAATAAATCTAGCATGGCGGAAAACAACAATATGGCGGATTTTTATCTGCTATGTATGTATTTATGTAAGTTTCTTACCTCGCAGAGCCTAAACTAATTGCGCGATCTTAACAAATGAGGTGTCGTTGGGTTTATCTTCATCCGTACTGTATCCTAAGATACATATGTGAAGTAATGAAATAATAAATCAATGAAATTATAAATGCGATGAAACATGCTTAAATCTTGAGCTAAATCTGTAAAAACAAATCACATAGATTAACCCATTAGTACATAGCGTTCAAGAAATTGTACACTGAAATAAATGTTTATTATTCGGGAGCAAAATTAGCCCGAACCCGTAAATGCGTTTGTAACATAATACAGAGATTCAAAGTGACTTAACCGGATACATGATCTGACAACTGTGTAGAGGAGCGCATGGGAATAAAGGGAAGTGAAAATGAGCTCCGGCAGGTGAGCGGTTTTCCGCATGAAGTAATATAAGTAAAATCTTATTCTTCTTGTTTTCATTATTAACCAGGTAATTTGTGAGCTATTAATAACTTGGATGTACAGAGAAAGGAAATAATCATATATAAAATGAATGAAAACAAGGCATTAATTCCATATCTGCCAAAGGGTTACAGTGGTAGACCTTGTTCCTTCGTTTTCAGCACATAGTTTTCATCTAGAAACCATTATCAGAAATTTTTCTGAAATTAATATCCGCCATGTTGGATTGATTATTTCATGACTTAATATAACTTAGGACACAGTAAGGATCAAGATGAATCCAACGACACCTTATTTGTTAAAATCGCTAAAGTAGTTTAGGTTCTACGAGATAACAAAGTTACATAATACGTAGATAGCATGTGGAAAATTATTCTGTTATTGATTTCCGCCATGTTGTGTTTATTATTTCATGATTTCACATAGGCTAGGGCACATTTTGAATTAAGATGAATCCAATGACACCTCATTTGTTAAAATTCTTTAAGTGGTTTAGACTTTTCGAGGTAACAAGCTTACATACATACATATGTGGCCTATGAAAAGTTCTATGTTGTTAATTTCCGCCATGTGGTGTTTATTATTTCATGACTAGGGCACATTCTAAATCAAGACAAATCCAACGACACCTTATTTGTTATAATCGTTCAAATAGTTCGGGCTTTACGGGGTAACAAACTTACATAAATACATACATAGCAGGTGAAAATCCACCATATTGTTGATTTCCGCCATGTTGGATTTATTTTTTCATAACTTTATATAACCTAGGATACAGTATGATCAAGGTGAATCCAACGAAACCTTAATTGTTAAAATCCTTCAAGTAGTTTAGATTCTACGAGGTAACAAACTTACATAAATACATAGATAGCCTGTGAAAATTTCTTCTATGTTGTTAATTTCCACCATGTTGTGTTTATTATTTCATGACTGCATATAACCTAGGGCACATTCTAAATCAAGACAAATGCAACAACACCTCATTTGTTAAAATCGTTCAAGTAGTTTAGGCTTTACGAGGTAACAAACTTAGAGACATACATAGATAGCCTTTGAAAATCCGTCATTTTGTTAATTTCCACCACAATGGAGTTATGAATAGAGTTACAGTGGGAGGCTTTGTTCAATCGTTTGCAGAACTCATTTTTCATCTAGAAACAGGTTTCAGAAATTCTGTTGCAGTTCGTTCTAGGTTCATTGCTATTTTTACTGGACTACAGGAGGTGCTGAAAGTGTCCGCTATCGCCGATAAGGCAAAGTTGCATGTCACGATACATATTTAAAAAAAGTTGCCTGAAGAACCGCTGATTAATGTCATCACTAAGCAGTACTTATACCGGCAGTTACTGCGCTTTTCTTTACCATTTCTCAGTATCTAAAGTGTATTTGGCCAGTTGTTTCATACTTTTAGGTGTATTATGTGTAGAATTATTTTCAATTTCCTGGGTGAAGTCCCGTAAGAATATGATTGCGAACATCGTGCAGGCTCGTACCGTAGCAAGAAGAATCAGCTGTTGATAAGTGTGATGGCACTACAAATATCATGAAAGCACTTACCTCCAACAAGGAGGAGTACCAAAGTGCTACTGCAGATTCAAGGTCGAGAGTAGAGTAACTTTATACATCTGGTCAAGTGTATTAACTGTGTAAAATAAGGGCAACGGCCAGGCATGCTCAAGATATACTCATTTGAAGTTTGTCGAAATTGCCATAGAAGTGGACACGTTGAATACCATTGGGAGGAATGCGACAAAAGTATCCTGTCGACCAAGGTAGACGCGTGGTCTGAGGCGTCAAGCCAGAGTCTCCAAGGTTGTTATGGGTTCGAATCCCGGTTGGGACATGGTTGTATTTTATTTCTTAAAATCTTTAACAGGTAAGAAAATCGAGACGATTCAAAGACAGTAGTTACGAAAATTTCGTTTCCAGCGAAACAAATTGCAATTTTGCAATGTAAATCGAATAAGGAAACCAAAATATGATTTAATGAATGTACTCATTCACAAAGAAACAAGTAAAGCATAACAAAACCATGCAGGACCTGTGGTCAGTTTTATAAGGAACTTCGTATATTTGGGCCATTTTCGTAACTACTGACTTTAACCCGTTTCGATTTTCTTACTTGTTAAAGTTTCTAAATAAATAATATACAGCCATTCCCCAACCGGAATTCGAACCCACAACCTTGGAAACGCTAGCTTGACGCCTCAGACCACACGACTACCTTGGTCGACATGGAACTTTTGTCTCACTCCTCAATATCTTCCCAATGGAATCCAACGTGATCACCTCTGTGGCACTTTCGGCCAAATCCAAATTAGTATATTTTTAAATTATGCTTGGCCGTCGCCCTTTAACATTTTGCACAGTTAATACATTTTACCAGAAGTATAAAATTAGTGTTTCCATCATCTTCGGGAACAAATGAAAATCATATAAGCTTATATCTGGCGAATAAGGGAAATCTTCAAGTATCTGCGGTTTCCACTGATTCAGTTGCGCCTTCATGTCACGCGACGTCATGTGACTTCACTATGATGTCTGGCATTGTTCTGTAGATACTAAAAACTAACCTTTTAAGAAGAGGACAGTAGTTAATTTTATCAAGTCAAACGCTTCGATAAAATCTTCGTAAACTACATGTACAATGTAGTCTATTAAGAATGGAAGAAATATTCTGAGCGAAAATTACCGTATTCGCAAAATTGTATCCTCTTTCAATGAAATAACGTTGACACGGTAAAGTACAAGAGATGTGATATCGTCATTCATTCTTTAGTATGCAGCTAGTTTATGAGTATTAATAGTCTGCTTTGGAGTTTGAATTGAGATAAGTCCTGCGATCTTGCAGCATCAATTTATTACGTTAATGCGTAATTTGGTAGCATTCTTTCTCAAGTTGTAAAAGTTTTCATTTGACACTCATTTGACATGAACCAGTTTTGATACCACGCCTTAAGAAATATGGTACATTAATATGGATTTAAAGAAGTTGTCAAACCAAGCTTGAAGAGCAGTTTCATTACTAAAGGAAATTTTTCGAAGATTGCTAGAAAGCGGGAAAGGTGGAAATCTGACGGAATAAGACTACAGGAATAAGGAGGATATGGAAGAACCTCCCAACCGAGCTGTTCGATAACTGATTTTCTAACGTAAGAGAAATGTAGGTGGACATACAATATCGATTGATGCAGTATTCTGATCTCTGTTATTAACGCTCAAAACATGCGGTACCCATACACCTATACTTTAGAAATTGCCCATTGAATGAAAAGAAATCATGGTCGGGTCTTGGACTGTTAACCCTACGCTTTTCAGCTCTAATTGCTGCACGCTGTTTTGTGCTGAAAATTCCCGGCTCTGACCAGCATAGAGAACTCTGACTTAAGCTGACAATTTGCCAAGCAATGTGTATCCAGATTTGTCCGTCAAAAAATCAAATAGTTGCAAGGAATGGAGTAGTCATCACACCAGCCACTTTAGTCCGGATTTTGTGTCTCCAGATTACTGTCTTTTTCCAGTCTATAGCATCCTTCCGTCAGAGAAGAATGCTTAATGAGTATAATATAGCTACATGCCTAAGTATAGTGGTGAAGTGTTTTCTTTTTTGAATCATGTATTAGCAGAAATTTCAGTTCTTGGCACAACTTGCATATCCTTTCTTAGGACACATTTTTTGAGTATGTGTCCATGGATAAGAAGAGAAATAAGATAGAGAGGGATATTTAATAACGCTTCCAGGGGAAAAAAAATATATATATATATGACAGATGATTCTCAGAAATATTTCTCAATGTACCAGAACACAAGTTGGAGGACGAAGCAATTTCTCCCTTCACTTTTGGGTGTTGTTCGCTTCATTCCAAAAGGGTTCGGTCTTCCCAAAGAACACTTTCACCTGCAGGAAACAATTGAATGCCACAAAGCTCGTGGAAGCAGTATCTATACATAGAGCAAAAGGAATTTCCTTGCGATAACCTTGAGAATGTATATTCAGTTTCCTGCAACATCCTTACTGGAAATTAAGCTTTTCTAACACACATAATCTACCTATCTAT